>JAPYYR010000658.1:0-57281 GCA_030523065.1 Aphidius colemani
TTAAAAAATTTTTTTTAAAAAAAAAAAAATAAAAAAAAAAAAAAAAAAAAAAAAAAAAAAAAAAAAAAAAAAAAAAAAGATAAAATTTACAATTAAATTTATCAAGCAATTTAAAAAAGAATTGAAAATAATAAAAATTAATTTGTTTAATTTTTGTTTAATTTTAATTATTTAATTGGATAATTATTTTATATTAATATTATTTGGATGTATTATTAATTTGACTTCCAGTTAAATATATTTGAATTTTCTGATTACTGAGGAATATATAGAAGGATGCTGTATAAAGTGTGACACTTTGCTGTTTATGTAAGATATTTGGCCTCGCAAATATTTGGAGATTGTCTACATAACCCACCCTTAACATGTCTCTCTGTCTCTTTCTCTATCGTATGCTCTTATCGTTTGTATATATAGACATCTATATATGAATTTATATCGCGAGAGTTGTCTAGTCTGATGGTATTCAACGAGAAGTCTATCGACTGTCGTTGGCTTTAATTAATCAAGCAAACGATCCAACAACAAACATACATATATTCATCTGTATATCAACACGCCAATTGTGCAGTGTATTTGCAAACAATTTTAATTGTTTATTATTACAATAATTTATAGTCTAATTAATAGTTTCTCTATCGATAAAAATTATTTCGTTCGTTTGATAAATGCCCGAGTAGCAATAAGCTGCGTATCATATATTTTCAACAAAATAAATCAATAAAACAGCATATTCGATAAGTAAAAAAGCCTATTAATTAAAATGGCAACGATTTTTGAATTTACATTTATATAACTTGCGATTTGGGTCAGACAAATTGTCGAGAGAAAAGTTATATGTAATTAAAAAAAAAACCGAATCAACTATATCGACGTTAAAAATTAAACAAAACATGTGGTAATGATGATGACTAAATGAAACGTTATGTGGACAAACTTTGATCATCAAGTCAAAGGAAAATCATTGACGACATATACGAATTGAATAAATACCTTGAAAATTTGAGTTTATAAAGGTACAAAGTGCATCAAATAAATAGCTGGGAATAAATAATTTTAACATGAGTAAAACACATGAAATGATAGACTCATAATACATATTGAATTCGCAGATGCAAGCTGTATGATAACTTCGATTGACAAATCATTAACTATGCATCGAACCAACTAGCAAATACTCGTTACGTTGCAATACTGACCAATGTGAATATATATATTCACCCTCTCTCTATCAATAATGATTTTCATCCCCATCCCAACACATAACTACCTGTGATAATTAAAAATAAAATTCAATCAATCCACATACATGTACACACACACACAAACACATAATCAATTTTAATTTTATTTTAATTTGATTTGATTATTTATTTATTTCGTTTTTTTATTTTTTTTTCGACAATTCCCTTTTGTGTCCACAAATTTTCACCAATTTAAAAATAAACAAAAAAAAAAAATTTTAATTCAATTTAAACACATTTATCTGCTCGTCAACCACAACAAAAGAATAAATTGTATCAAAAAATTTTAAAAATAAAATGTCACACATATAAATTTACTAATTATAAAATTTTTTAATTTAAATAAAATTATTTTTTTATTTTGTCTATTTATTTTTATGGAATTTATAAGATGGGTGTTTATTTTCAACTGTTTTTTATTATAATATTTGAGTTGGGTTGTTGGAATTGAGCTATAAATTGGAAAGAAGTTTGAGGATATAATTTTAATATTAATTGCAGCAAATGCAAAATGTATACTAAACATGCTTCGATTTGATTGGCATTTGTTGAATTGGTTGATGGGGATTGCAGAATGATATGAGACTAGAGAATTGGATAGATACTCTATCAACTTTATCATCATTGACCTGATATATTTGAAACTTTCACATATTAATTCTCTTTTTTTTTTTTTTTTTTTTTTTTCTTTTATTCAATAAACCACCACCCACTTTGTTTTCTCTTTCATCCACTTTGTATACTCAAACATCGACTATTTAATTTTTAATTTTTTAATTAATATTAATTTTCAAAATGTAAATTATTATATATTTATTTTATTTAAATGACAATTATAAAATTAAATGAATAAAAAATATATTTAAAAATTGAAATTTCATAAAATATAAATAAAAAAAAGAAGAAATAATTTTTCTGTTTAAATTGTAATGATGAAAAGTGTTTGAACCAAGTTGAATAGCTTTCACCTATGATCTAAAAGGATGTTAAAACAAACGAGATAAAAAAAAACATGAGAGAAAAAAATTGAATAAATAATAAAAAAAAAAGGTTTAGTTTGTCAGAAGAATAATGAAGAAATATATGGATATATTTATTCCGAGAAAATGATGATAATGATGATGGGGCCAATTGCGCCTCAGGATGACAAAGTGTAAATATAAATTTTCAAGCTATAAAGGTATAATTTTAAAGTATGATTTTATATGTTTAATATACATAGGTATATACCTAATGTATATACATATAATTGTATGAATATAAAAGTACAATATAACTACTTAATGCAACTGGATCATCAACCAGTTCTCTCCTTGATTTTCAACCCTTTTCTTGTGGTTAAATATTAAATTACATTTTGCTTCAAGTCAAGTCAAACAAAACTCTATTTCTCTCTTCTTTTTTCTGTTATACATTTTTTAGTTTTCATTTTTCAAAGAAAATAAAATGAAAATTTAAAAAATTTAATTTATAAAATATATTTTTATTTTTATTATTAAATTTTATAAATTTTTAATTATTTATTGTCTTTATTTTATGAAAATTAAAAATATATATTTCAATTTTTTCATAAAATATATCATAAAATTGTCATGATATTTTATTGATTATTATAATTTATTTACAACGATTAATTTGTCAATTTAGTAATCATGTCAATGCAAATGGGTGAGAAAGTTTTTTATTTTTCATCAGTGGGAATATGAATTGATGTCTAATTTTTTTATATTTCTGTCAAATTATTATCAACGATGATTTCAAGTAGCAACCCTCATTTTTTTTTTTATTCATTATTATTAATAACAACCCTACTTTGACATGGCCCTTCAAATATAAACTCAAACAAACTCAGGCAGTCCTGCGTGCATTAAAGGAGGTAAGTTTAATGTCGACTAATGTCCAGGTCGTTATATAATATTCAATATACACTAAACCACATAAATACACCACCCAACGACTCATCCAACCAGGCAAAAGACAATTTTTTTTCTATAATTTATTCAAAGATTGATTTCATGTTTATTCCTCATTTAATTCACATGACATCGAGGATAATTCGACACAGCAATTTAATTGAATTAAAAATATATTTCAAGTGTAAGACAATTTTATTTTATTTTTTTTTTTTTTATATATAGGGTTGTACTATTTAGGGTTGTATTTATTTATTAATTCCACTTGCTCAATGTCGTCATTTATTTATTTATATTTATTTTTTTATTTCAATTTTTATCAGCCCTTTTTTTTTTCTTTTTTTTTTTTCCTCTTCGTTCTCAAGGCATTTCGTAATTTTCCTCAACTAATTAATAAAGTTTTCATCAACTCTTGATGGAGATTCGTCAACAACCGAGAAAGTTTCCTCTTCAAATTCATCAAAGGGAGTTTTATTATTTTTTTTTTTTTTTCGTTTTCTTTTTGTCGTTTTCCCAGGTCTTCAAATAACCGTCTTAAAGACGTTTTATTTTTTATTATTTTACCCTTTTTATTGTTTTTAATTTACTATTAATAAATTTATATCTATTTTGTTTTTTTTCGTTCATTACTTATATAGAAATTAAATGGAAATTAAATGAAAAATATTATTAATCAAATTAAAAAGGGTTATAGGTGTTGTTTGATAATTTAAAAAAAAAAATTTTTTTTAATAAATTTTCATGAGGTTTGTTTTTATTATAAATTCAATAATAATTATTATTATTTTTATTTATTTATTTATGTTTTTTAGTTTTTTTTTTCTAATGAGGATGAACAGGTAGAGGGAAAAATATTTTTTTTTTTTCCCAATTCACACGCAATGAGTTGTAGTTCGCATGCATGGATGAGCTCGTTGCACATATACCGATGTAACTTCCGTTCACGTGAACAAAGTTGGGTTAAATGTTATGGGGACACTTATTATTGCTCATAAGTATATTTGACGCGTGCCGAAGCAATGATAATTATTATCTACATCGTAATTTTAACCAATATTTAACGATCATATTGCAATTGTCTTTTTTATTTACTCATTTTTCTTTAGAGTCGTATCTTTGTGAGAAATTATCATTTGACATTTTTACTAGGGTCAACAAAAAAAAAAAAAAGAGTTCAAACATTATTTAAATACAATATTTACATTTATGAGAACGTGAAAAAAAAAAATTTAATTAAATAATTGATTGAATAATAAAAAAAATATTACAAATGAAAAAAAATTTTTTTTAATATTTTTTTCTCACAAATTAAATAATAATTTTTTAAAGAAAAACAAATAAACAAATTGAATTTATATATAAGCCAAAAAGAAGCTTATTATTAAAAATAAAATTTCATATATTTAAAATTATTCATATAAAATTTATTTAAAAAAAAAAAGAAAAAAAAAGCAAAGCAATACGTATGAGGATGTTCAATTTTCATTGTCTCGTAAAAAGCTTAAAAATAAATTAAAAAAAATAGATGAATTAAAAAATAACGTTATAATTTATCGAATAATAGTATAAAAAAATTGATAAATTGACTTTGGGTATATGAAATTAAATAAAAGCTGACAATTGGCGAGATTATGGTCAGGTCGGTCCGATAAATTGGTCTATATGAAGAAAATTGATGTAGAGAAATTATAAGAGATTCTCAGTGAATGAAAAATAATTTATATATAAAAAATGAGAATAAAGAAGAGAATAAAATAGAGAAAGATGATAACAATTTGAGGGATGAGAAATAGAGTAGATGGGTTAGTATACGATCGAAGAGGAGTGGCGCAAACATTTGCCTGCCGCCTGTTAAATTAAAAGCATACAGACAGAGTAAGTGAACGATATGAACAATGTAAATGAGAATGATAAAAGAAGAGGATGACCATCAGCACTGTCTCTTGATCGTATCAGATGAGTATCATCATCCACTCACTCAGCTGATAAAACCAAATTATTTATTTTTACATTTTATCAAACTTTTTATTCCATTATTTCAATTTTTATTTCTATTTTTTCTTTTTATTTTATAAAATTTTTATTTGTTTATATATTAATCAATTTATTATTGTTATAATTCATTTAATATCTAATAATTTCATTTACTTTTTATTTTCATTAAAACATCAACTTCTATGTTCGGATTTCTACATTTATATTTGTGGCAAATATTTATATTATTATTAAAAAATATACCGCTTTTTTTTTTAACATGAAATTTATTGTATAAACAATTCTATCCAAGCTATTGTTGAAATTGTAAATTTTTTTTAAAAATTTATTATCAATTAAACTAACAGGTTTATTTTTAAATTTTTATTAATCTCTTGACGTTTGTTATTTTTATTTTTTCATAAATAAATGGCAAATTATTTTGTGACACTGAATTGTATAAAAGTATAAAAATTTTTGGGTTAATTATTAAAATTTATATAACGATATGAATAAATATATTAAAAAATATGAAAATCAAATAAAAATATAACAAGGGTAACGCGACTCTTGATGTTGACACGCAAATATTTACCGGGGTATAAAATACCACCACTATCAAACAATTTCTCTTTAACTTTTCATTTCATTTATTTGATTTGTTTTTTTTCTAAAAAAACCACCCCCTGCATCATCAATGAACACTGTTGTCTGACTTTATCCCTACATATTATCATCTTTTTTATATTTAAAAAAAAAAAAGCAAAATTGTTGAGTAAAACATGATCAATAATACATAAGTAAATAATACTGTATTTATTATTTCCATCAATTATTTTTATTTACTGTTCATAAAGAGTTTGTATGTATAAAATATTTATATATTTATTTTATTTTTTTTACTTGTATATATCAAATCAAATTCTAACCATTACAAATGTGAGCTTTTTTTTTTTTGAAAATACCCTGGGCTTTTTGCAATCAACCCTTTTACTTAAATTAACAAAAACAACGAATGCTGTTGAATGAATACAAATACTTTATGAGTATCTCAAAGGTTTTCATTTATCTAATTTTAATTAATAATTTTCTATTGAAATTAATGAAGAAAAAAAATATGAAAAAACTCAAAATTCCCATTTGTTTTACCAAATAATAAATTTAAATGAAAAAATGAATTTTTAAAAATTAATTATCATAATTAATTAATAAATTATTTATTTATAAAAAATATAAAAATTAATTTTTATCAATTTGCAAGGATATTTCTGCTATTTTTTGTTTTTTTCATTTCTAAAAATAAAAAAAAAAAAATTGAATGATAATAAACATCAAGACATTCAATGTTATATCCAAGTAGAAGTCAATTATCACTGCCCACACGAGTTTGCATAAATCACCAAGAATGTCACACAGAAAAAAAAAAAAAAAAAGAGTTTTAAAACGTAAAAAAAAACCCGGTGTATTTAGATGGATAGAAAAATTAAATTAAAAAAAAAACAAAAAATGTGTGATCAAAAATAAAGAGAAGAGAGAAGATAGATTGTGTTTGGGAAAAATAAAAAATAAAAATGAAAAAAAAAAAAAAAAAAAAGTATAATGCAGTTTAGTCTTTGTTGCGCTTTTGACCTCGTGTAGAAATTCAAACTGTGTAGACATATAACTAGGCCGTCGTCCTCAACAACATCCCATCTATACACCCAGTAAAACTCACTCACTATATGTGCATCACACTGCAGCATACACACCCGTGTTTGTCTCGTGCAAACTTTGTTTTTGCAAATAAAACCACGTGTATACACTAAAACCCGCATCGATCTACTTTGCTCATAATTATTTTCAAATCTTTTATTTTATTTTTTATATAATTTTCTATTTTTTCCATACATTTTATCATTATTTTTTATATTTTCATTATAAAATTGATTATTTTTAATTTAATTTAATTTAATATAATTTTTTTTCGATAAAAAATTCATCCAAAAATTAAAAATACAAATTTTATAAAAATAAAAAAAATTTGAAAATAATTGCAATGATAATTTTTATATTTTATTAAATTTAATTTATCAAAAAAAATTATGAATTTAATAGAATAAAATTTAAAAATAAAAAACATGATAATTAATTTTAAATTAATTCTAAAAAATTATTTAATTATTAATTTATTATTTATGTAATGAAATATGTTGCCAATGGCAAGAGAAAAAATAAACAGGTTCTACGATGATATAGACAAAAAAGGTGATGCTTGATTTATCAATGACACTTGGATATATAAAAGACAATGAAGCCACTGTTTTTTATTTTTATTTTACATCAGAGATATGTAATATTCATTCAGTCATTTATTTATTAAAAAATATTTTGTGATGAAGTGGGAATATTTCAATTCAAGGTGTGTATAGAGAGTGGATAAATTTAAATGTGGGAAAAAAAAAAAAAAGTGTTAATAAAAAAACAACATGAGGAAAAAGAAGAAGATGATGATATTTTTTTATTTTTTATTTTTTTTTTTCAATGAATTTATGATGGTGATTGATAGACATGACATTGGTACATGACAACTTTGCGGGTAATGTGATGGTGAATTTTTGAATATAAAAATGAGATGAAACGTGGGTTTTTTTTTTTTTTTATGTATACTAATTGAAGGGTCAATGAAAAAATAAGAAACACGGTAGCCAATATTAGTGATTAACACCTCAATACATGCCAGGACCACACTCGATGTTTTTTTTTTTCCTCTAATCGTTAGATATTCTAATTCTAAGAAATAATTATATATTTCGCAGTAAAAAAAATATAAATTTTCGATAAATTTATTAATTTACTAAATAAAAAAGTTTAATAATCATAAATGCATGTTTATTTGTCGAGAAAAAAATTTAAAAAATGAACGAGTGATGAAAAAAAAAACCAAGTAAGTCTTATGCTGTTCCCGGTGATACGAGATGCCATTACGTACTCGAGACTGACTGGCCTGGAATTTTTATCTTCTTCAATACAACATTTGAAAAAAAAAAATAAAAATATATTTATATATTTTTAAAAAAACCAAGTAAATCAAACTAATAAATCAAATGATTTTCTAATAATTATTTCAAGTTTATTTATTAAATTTAAAAACGAAAAATAAATTTATTTATTTTTTAAATTATAATATATGCATTCTGCAATGCTATAAAAGCTAAAAATTAAAATGAGAAAATAAAAATAAAAAAGCACAAACATAAGCGTATTTAAATGCTGAATAAAGTACTGGTTCGCGCGGTCAAACCTGAAGAGATCCTTAAATCTCCAAGTCAAGTGATCAAGTCTTCATCGACATGGGTGGTCCATACACATATATATTTTTATTTTCTCATCTCAGAATTTATCATATATTATATAAGTCTTTCATCTGGAGTACACCGTAGTACACAAAAAAGAGAAATTTATAAAAAAAAAAAAATTCAAAAGAAAAAACCGAATAATATAATATTAAAATTCAAGTTAATTTTTGGGCAACAAAAAAAAATTATTTAACAATGACACTTGATCTTCTTCATCATCAAAAATATATAAAATAAATTTCTAAATAATAATCAAAATAATATTCATAAACGAGCTATTTTTTTTATGAATAATTTTGAAATTACTTGTCTATTTTGTTGGGAAATTTATTGGAAAAATTGAAAACAAATTAAATGATATTTTCATGATGATCATCATCATCATCATCATCGAGGGCAATAAAAGGCAATATGGCCGATTCATCATGGCGCATATCTTGTTGTATATTCGCGGACATTGTCGAGGGTTGAGGGTTGATAAAGCGCAGGACTATTCAACACACACAAATTTATATACATATAACACAAATCTATACTGTAAAAGTGACTTATGCCAAGGCAACCATCACCACCATCATCATCTCTACCAAGGGTGATACTGTAAAATGCATAGTGTCTGCTTGCCAAAGATAAGGATGGACCCTACATCCTGGCCAATGTCTACTACCCCTCTGATTTGTGCGTTACACCACTATGTACATTTATATTCTTCTCTCAACATTTTCATCCCCTATTTTTTATATTATTTTATTTTTCTCATATACGAAACTTTGATATTCATTTTTTTTATATATAAAATTTTTTCCCTTCTACTTTATCATCTTTCTCCTTTTGCATTTTTTATGTTTTTTTTAGATTTTTTTCTTTATATATATTTTGCTAGACGGTAGCCTATACTTGTAGCCAAATGATCGATCATTTTTTTTTTTTTCTTTTGCTTTTTATCTAAACACAACGAAAAATAAAAAAATAAAAATTCTAAAATTTATCAGATTGATTAATTGACTTGTCAATCTTGACCAGTGACATTAAATCATAAATATTATTGATTTTATTTATAGAAAATATTTATTTTTGAAATTTATCAATTATTTTTTGGCTTTTATTTTACATTTAGGAATATATTTTGTAAAATTTTTATTATTATTTTGTGATAGTGTAAATTAATGCTGATTTAATTATTTATTTATTTAAATATTTTAAAAGTTTATTTTTTTTTTCTTTTCTGTGTGTGTAGATTGAAGAGTTTGTTTTATTTATTTATTTTTTTCGACAGGATTCAAGAGGTGACAAGTGCACGTAACGGACAAGTCTGATCATCACGTAGATGAGCTATATTTAAACATCAATTTTCACACATATTTATACCCTGAAGATATTGCAAGAAACAAATAATTTAATAAATTTTTCACGTTTGCAAATTATGTTTACACGATAATTCTAGTTACACATATCATAAGTTGTTTTTTTTTTTTTTTTCCTTTTTTTTTCACACTCAATTTTATGAATTTATTATGTGGATATTCATTTTGTTTTTGGATGCATGAATAATTTATTAAATCAAAATTATTTCAAAAATAAAATTATTAAAAATTAACCGTACTAAATATATATTTCTTTTTGTGAAATTAGTATTGACGAAAACAAGACGAAAGAATAAAATTTTCATATCAAAAATGGACATTGTACTGCCATCTGGTGGATACAGATACAAATATATTTTTGATAAAATAGAAATTTTTTATTTTAAGGTAGATATTGCAACAATTATATAATTGTTATCAATATATATTGATATTTAATAAATTATTTATCTGGGCTTGAAATATTATACATTATTAATTTAATAAACAAAAAAAAAAATTTAATTGGAACAATTTTAGAAGAAAATTATGCCAAAAAACCTCAAAATGTATTTTTATTTTCTTTATTTATTTATTTATTTGTATAATTAATTTAATAAATAAATAAAATAAATATAAATAATTTTAAATTGAAAATTACGAGGATATTCTGTATATGCAATTGGATTAATTTTTTATTTTTCACAAAGACAAATCTAATCAACACCTTATCCAACAGCTAATGAACTATGTGTTAGTATTTTTTATTGAATAAAATCTTATCTTATAAAAAATATATAAGATAGATTATAGGTATCTACCTATAATTGATTGAGATAATAATAATATTTTTTTAAAAATAATTTTGGACACGAAATGTCTATGAGACAGATTGGAATCACGAAGGGAGAATGTAACAATTTAACATGAATAATTTTTTAAAAAAATCACAAATGACATTTAATCATAGTAAAAAATTTATTGGACCTGATAAATTGGTTAATAAATAATATACTTTATTTATGACGTTAATTGAAATCTTTGTAGTTGTATAAAAAAAAAAAAAAAAACACCATCATGTTCTGTTTAGAATGCATATGGTACTGATGATAGGAATGATGAATCAAAATGGATAACTTCAATGGCAACATAATTAACACTTATTCTACTGCCACGGCTAATTTATAATTTACAAACACATACTTATATTCAAGTGTCTTTATCCAATTGTAATTATAGCCGTAATAAAAAAAAAAAAAAAAAAAAAAAAAAAAAAAAAAAAAAAAAAGAGAGAGATAAGATGCCGAGGTTCATGGAGTATAAATAATAATAATAATAATAATACACTTGACATGAATTGTTGTCTAGAAAACAGACAACAATAATGAAAATAACAACAACATAACAACGTTTAATAAGAAAAAAATATCTAATTAAGAATGAATATAAAACAATGCAAAATGATAAAATGACTTACTTTGGATACAGCAACGTCCAAGTCGTGATGAATCAACAAGTCCAATCCTATGATGAAATACTTTTACACATGTCACTAACACTTAATGTCTCATTGTTAATATACTTTTATAAAATATTTAAACATAAACAAAGACTCACATTTAATCAATTACTAATTTTCTTTTTGTTTTATCAACATATGAAGCCGACGACTGAATTCCACGACCGGCGTGAGATCAATTTTTTTCATCTCGATTTTGCTCGTCACAAAAAGTGTCAGTATCCACTCTTTGAGGTAAAATTAAGTCACAAAAATATACTAAAAATATTGCCAGAACACTGTTAATTAAAATAACTATAAATAAACAATTAATATTTCAATAAAAATATGTGTAAAAAATATTTAACAGCAACGGTCTACGGACACTACGCGTACGCTGCCACAGACAATGGAAAACTACCGTTTACAAAATGGCCGCCAGAGGCACGAAATCGAAGCTTCTAAAAAAAGATACCAGAGGACGTTTAATTTAAATTTTAAATTTGAAAATAACAAAAACAACAATAAATTATTAATGTATTAATTTTAAATAAATAAATAAATCAAATGTGCTAAATAGTGCTCATTTTGATTCTCTTAAATTTAGTATATCAAATATTTTATTTTTGTTTTTAATTATTAATAATTTCTTATTTATAATTGGCTTTTTTTTTTTTCATCTATTGATGTGTCTTGTGCATAGAGACTAGAGGACCCTAGTCTTCATTGTCTTATCATCAAAATTATATATATATTGTCTAGAGTAACGTCTTGATAAGCGCGGCTAATTTTGAATTGTCTGGTGCAACTTGGATTCGACAAATAATTGCTGTCAAAATAATTTTACCTGTATTATTATTGTTAAATAAATAAATAATCTATAAATTATAAAACAGCAAAAATAATACTTAATATTTTGAGCTTTATTTTATTATTACTAGGATTTTTATTGAATAAATAAATTTAAACAACAAAAATATATTGTTTTATTTATCATTTGTTTATTGAACATTGAATTTAAATCGGGTTTGTAAAACATCATACTTGTACTTTCTATTTTCTTGTTCTATATAATACAACGTTAAATTATCATTTAATTAAATGAGATTTAAATATATATACACCCTAGGTATATCAATGAAAGAAAAATTGTAATAATACTGAATCTAACATTAGACAACAGCATCATTCTGGTATGAGGAAAACGCTGAACCCTCATTAGCTCAATACACCATCATTTTCAATTATTTTTTTTTAATTTGTTATTATTATTAATATTAACTGAAGCTTAAATATTAACGAGAAAATGATAAATTTGAAAAGTAGCTGGTTGTAATCCACTGCAACTTTGTCGGGTCAATCACATATTGACAAACTTATTCGATGGTGCTGAAACAATTACATAAAATTCATGATAAATATTCACCTAGTCAAACAATTAATTATAATAATAATCAAAGCATGCACTAATTGTTTTTTTTTTTTCCTACAAGAAATTTTAGTATCAATAAATCATGCAGGATTTTATTGTGAAAATAAAATGAAAAATATATGAAACAATTAAAGAAAACAGTAACAAGTTAATTGTTAAGATAAACAATGAATTTTTTTTCTTGTTTTAATGAGGGAAAATATTAGTTTAAATGAAAAATGATTAATCAAAAGATATCATCATACGAGTCATCATCGCTGACGAGAAGACAAGAGGGTTCATCATCATCTACATACACAATGCGAAGAGTGTTTGTAAATCCAGATCCTTGTTGCCATCCAGTAACAACAACAACAGCGTCACCAGTCTTTAGAAAACCACGTGTTTTACCAAATGATACACCATGTTGTACACGAACATCAACATCCTTTGACCAATCACTTAGTGGTTGTTCTATATTAAAACAAAATGAAAGAATTAATTATTTATTTAATAATAAATCAAAGTTGAGTTAATTTACCTGCATAACAGAGTGGTAAAATACCACGATAAAGATGAGCTTGTCTGGCAATTCTTGGGAATCTTGTAACAGCAATAATTGGACATCTTGGACGATATTTTGATACAAGATGAGCTGAACGTCCACTTGTTGTTATAACAATAATAGCTGTTGCAAGACATTTAGCAGCAGCTTCAACAGATGCAATAGCAACAGCATGTGTTGCATCAATTGGTGGAATAGCTTTGTTTGATATATCATTGAACAATTGTTTTTGCCATACAGCAGCTTCAGCTTCTTTACAAATATTAGCCATTGTACGTACACATTCAAGTGGATATTCACCTTTAGCTGTTTCACCAGATAACATAACACAATCAGCTCCATCAAGAATTGCATTAGCAACATCTGATGTTTCAGCTCTTGTTGCACGTGGTTTTTTAACCATTGATTCAAGCATTTGTGTTGCACAAATAACTGGTTTACCAGCTTTATTACATCTACTAATCATACATTTTTGTGCAAGGAATACTTTTTCTGGTGGTATTTCAATACCCAAATCACCACGAGCAACCATAATACCATCAGATGCTTCAATAATTTCATCAAGATTTGTCATACCTTGTTGATTTTCAATTTTTGATATTATTTTAATATTTTTACCTTTATCACCAAGTATTGTACGTATTTCAGTTAATGCATCAGCATTTCTAATGAATGAAGCAAATATCATATCAACGTCTTGATCAACACCAAACTGTAAATCAGATTTATCTTTAACAGATACAGCTGGTAAATCAACTGGTACACCTGGCAAATTAACACCTTTTCGTGATCCAAGTGTACCACCATTTTCAACAGTTGTTGTTACACCATCAGCACCAACACCAGTTACAATTAATGATATTAAACCATCATCAACAAATACACGATTACCAACTTTTAAAACTTTTGATATATTTTCATAATCAACCCAGACACCTTGGGCATTACCTTTTTCAAGAATTGATTTATCAGTTGATAATTTAAATGTTTGTCCTTTGACTAATTCAACTTCAGCTGAGCCACCACCTTCTAATAATCCAGTACGTATTTCTGGTCCTTTTGTATCAAGAGCAATTGCAACTGGTACATCAATTTTAGTACGTGCTGATACATTTTTTTGTGCTTGTCTAACATTTGCTATTGTTTCAGCATGATATTCATGTGAACCATGAGAAAAATTCATTCTGGCAACATTCATTCCAGTTTCAATCATTTTTTCAAGCATCTCAACAGATCTTGATACTGGCCCAATTGTACAAATTATTCCAGATAAACGATAAAATGCAGCTGGTGAATCAGTGTCAAGAGCACATATATGATCCAACTGGCTCTCAGCACCTTGTACACGTAATTTTCCTGATGATGCCATCTGTAAATTTATTGCCATCATTAGCCATCAAAAATGATTAACGCCAAGTACACATTATCAATTAACACAAAAAAATACAACAAAAATTAATAAACCAATAATCAAATCCATGCATAACTAGAAAACTGGTTTATAATCATTAAACTTGAAATGGTGATTAAATAAAATATACATTTATCATGTAAAAGTCAAATTGACAAGATTATAGCATTAACAACATAATTCTGTGGTGATAAATTAAGTCAGCTGAGTGATGACATTACAAATGACACTCATTGCATTTTTATCAGCAAGAAAATAAGTAAATTAAAAATGATAAACAATATTAAACATATTGGAATTCATTTGACTCAAGTGAAAAAGAGTGATCAATCAATAATAAAACCTGGATATAAAAGATGAAAAATATTACGTAATTAGAGTTACGTTGAAAAGGGTTGTGGAAAATAAAAATAGAATATATTGACTAATTTTACCAACAAATATTCTTCAAGAAAAATATAAATAAAGTAAAATAAAACTAAAAAAAATTGTATTTTAAAACACAATAATTATTATGAATTATTTATTTATTATTTTTGTAGATTAAAAAATTGTGTAGATTTTTTAAAAAAAATGAAAAAAATAATCAAATTTAAAAGAGATAATTTTTTTTTTTCAGTCAAATAAAAATATATGAGCATTTTTATTTTGAGCTTTTAACAGTTTATTGATACCTTATCATCGACTGTTGTCCAGACCATTTTATGCTGCTGTGATAATTTAGAAAAAATATCAATTAGTTTATGATTTTTAATGACAATATTATCACAATAATTTTTTCTAATTAATACTGATGATTTTAAGAATAAATGAATATCATAATTTGATAATAATGATAATAAACATGAAGTTACTTTCATTTCATAAATTAATAAAAATATTATTATCTTTTTGTTGACTGTAAAATTGACTGTACAATTGAATGTAAAATAAAATAAATTTGTTTGTTGTGCACTATTGACTATAGAAAAGACAAAAAAATGTACAAATAAAATTGTACCATGTGTACAACTGGATCTAGTCCATTTTTTTATTAGTAACAAATTGATAATTGATTATATTTTTTTTGAACAAATTGGTAAAAATAAATAGCTGATAATTTATTATAAAATAAAATATTGATCGGTCGAGGCTACTAAATTATGTAACACAAAAAAAAAAAAATAAAAGTAGAACCAGAAAATTGTCAGGGATCCAATAATATTAACATCAACATCAAAATGGTGACAGAATTTAACGTCAAGCAAGGTCATCATGGCGTGACAACTAATTTGAATTATAATTTATAAAATGATTAATTAACAAATTAAAAAACATAGCAAAAATTTATAATTATTAGCTGATTTTTTTAATAATCAAATGGTTTATTTAAAAAAAAAAGCCAAATCTATTTATCACAATTTCTATTTTTATTTTATTACTGATAACTTGAATTATTTGGTCATGATAACCCGGTTGTTAAACTTTTTTGAATGAAAATATTAATTACATTGAGTAATTTGAGGGATTATTATTTTGATAAATAATTTAAGTCAACCTCAGGTGATTTTTGGTGAACTTGGAAATAAAACTAATTTAATTGAGCATGCGCTTAATTTTTTTTTTCTTTTTTGTGATATCAGTTAGTGATCACGACCTTCCATCGTGATTTCCTTTTTTTTTTATCTTTTCGCTATAAAATTCATCATCCTTTTTTTTATCCTCAAAAAATCTCATAATAATTTATGGAATTTTTTTTCTAGGTTAGAATTTAAGATAGCTATGTTTCTTCCAATTCATTTTTAATGTAAATTAAATGAAAAATTGGTGTAAATTTGCTAGACCTATGCCGGAAATATTAGTTTCAAGGTCGATGTTTTATGCAATTGATTATTGTGTTAGTTGAGCATGACAATTGTTATAAACGAATTAATTATATTATCTAATAATGAGTTTATTGATTTTCATTTAAACTATATGTCGTACATGTTGAAAAAATGAAAAATAAATTAATAATTATTAAATAAATATTGATTATTGCTAATAATTATTGTATTGATTACATCATTGTTACCTTTATTGACAATGAAGTTCCTTGACAGAATTTAATTCACTGTGTGACAATGAAAAATATAAATATTTTTATTTAAACAACAGTGGTAATAATTAGATTGAATTAGATATTTTATTGCAAGATGATGTCAAACCGACGCGAGTTTGAGTTCGACTTGAGGACGCTGAAGGTCAACATTAATTTTCATATCACCAACCGGCAAGTTGCTTCAGTCTTTTTACTATTACACCGGAGAAATTTATTTATTTTTTATTTTTTCAAATGTCAGCCATTTTGGCTCAAGTGACGTCTGTCATTTTGAATTTATTTGAAAACAAAATAAAAAATAAATAAACACACATATAAATTATAAAAAAAAAAAAAAAAAAAAATAATTAAAAATTAATTTAACTAAATAATTTTAAATATAAAAAATTTTAATGATTAAATTAAATAATAAAACAGAATGTTTTTAATAATTATTTTGTTATAAAATTATTTCAGCAGCTTGCTATCAATATGTGTAAGATGAGAGGAATGATAAATTTTGTTATCATCACAAATCATTACACAGTTTGTACAAGAAATGATGTATCAAATCCCCTCCATAATAATGATGACGATGAACAAAGTCAAGGCTCTTATAATGCATATAACATCCAGATTCCAGACCGGTTACATCAAGTTACATTTAACTTTCAATTAATCCTAATTGATCCAAGCAATCCAAGATGAGCACCAAAAACGATAGAGTTATTAATTTTGGAGCTGGACCAGCAAAACTGCCCCAGGAGGTTTGCATTTATCATAAACTTATTTGTTAATTGTTTAAATGATTTTTAATATTTAATCTGATATTATTATAAACAATATATAAATTTAATATTTAAATAAATTAAATACACTGATTTAACTTCACTAAATTATATATTTTAATTATCTCAATAATTATTATTAAATATTTTTCAATTGATGTGTTTTATTTACTCGCCACGTAGATGTTTATTTTATTTTTTCATATAAAAATAAAGTCATTCAAATAATTTATTTGATAACATGATTTTTGATATTTTTATCAACTAAATTGTTTGTTTTTATCATTTAAAACTGACCATGTAATTATTATAATTAAATTTTTATCTAATAGGTACTGAAAGAGGTACAAAATGAGCTTTTATCATTTGCCTCAACCAAGGTCAGTATCATGGAGTTGAGTCACAGATCACCAGATTTTGCAAAAGTCAATCAAAATGCCCAAGATCGTGTACGAGAATTGCTGTATGTTAATTAATTGATTATTAATTTAATAATGATGGAAAATTTAATTGATATTATTGTTGTTATTTAGAAATATTCCAGAAAATTATAAAGTGCTTTTCATGCAAGGTGGTGGAACTGGTCTTTTTGCAGCAGTGCCTCTTAATCTTATTGGCAAAACTGGAACTGCTGATTACATTGTAACTGGTAAAAAATTATTATTATTATTATTGTTATTTTAAATAAATAATTTAATCAATATTATTATCAACGATGATGATGATGATGATGATAAGAACAATGTAAATATTATTTCAGGCTCTTGGTCGGCAAAGGCAGTCAAGGAGGCTGCTAAATATGGAAAGGTCAATCAAGTTTTTCCAAAACTTGATAAATACACAAATATTCCTGATCAATCAACTTGGAAATTAGATTCAAATGCATCATATGTTTATTATTGTGCAAATGAAACTGTTCATGGTAAATTAAAATTTAATAAATTTATTTAACAAATTTTAATTTATATTGTATTTTTATTTAGGAGTTGAATTTGATTTTATTCCTGAGACAAATGGAGTTCCACTTGTTGCTGATATGTCATCAAATATTCTTACTAGACCCTTGGACATTTCCAAGGTACCTAAAAGTACTTTTAATTATAAAAACTAAACAGCTAAATTTATAATTAAATTGTTTTGTTTTTTTTTTCAAATCAAGTTTGGAGTTATTTTTGCTGGTGCACAAAAAAATATTGGACCGTCTGGTGTAACACTTGTTATTGTACGTGATGATTTGTTAAATAATGCATTGAATATTTGTCCTTCAGTATTTGACTTTAGTATAATGGCTAATGATAATTCATTGTACAATACACCACCAACATTTCAGTAAGTAAATTGACCCAGTGACACTGTAGATTAATATTTTATTTATTTATCATAATTACCAACTCGCATTCAATAACACAATATGTTATATAATTTGAATGAGCTTTTCTTAACTGGATCAATTGGTTTTTTAAATATAAAAATTTAACAATCATTTGTAAAATATATTTATCAATCAATTATAGCTATTTTTATTTTTCCATGTAATTATTTTCTTTTCATTTAATAGAATTTATGTTGTTGGACGTGTTTTTGACTGGATTAAAAAACATGGCGGTGTTGAAGGAATGGAAAAACTTGCAAAGGAAAAAAGTAAATTAATTTATGATGTTATTGAAGAATCAAATGGCTTTTATACTTGTCCAGTAGTACAAAGTGCAAGAAGTCGTATGAATTTACCATTTAGAATAAATGGTGGTGATGAAGAGCTTGAAAAAAAATTCTTGGCTGGTGCAGTTAAACAGGGAATGCTCCAATTAAAAGGACACAGGTAAAAGATGATTAATGTCTTTTTAAAAATGCATTATTAAATTTTTCATGTTAATTTTATTGTATTAGATCTGTTGGAGGTATCAGAGCTTCACTCTACAATGCAGTGTCTGTTCAAGATGCTATTGACTTGTCAGAATATATGAAAATTTTTTACGAAACAAATAAAAATTAAATGAAATAATTTACCATTTTATTAAAACAGCTATTAATTATTACTTAATTTTTTTTTTTTTATTTTTATTTTTTATAATAAATTTAAAAATTCAAATTAAATAATTAATTAGGTTTTTTACAAAGGAAAAAAAAATATTTTGAATTTATAATAAATATTTTAAACAATAAATTTTGTGTTTATTTTAAAATTTAATTTTTTTTAAATTTTTTCAAATGCAACAGTGTTGCTAAGGGAAAAATATCATTGGGATCACAAATGTTATTATGGTAATTGTGCCACAATGACCTCTTAAAAAAAAAAATTGTCATTTCCGAGTACTTGCAAACTGTTTTTAAATGCATGCTCAACTTTTGTATGTCAATATGTATTTGATTTATTCTGTTATTAATTTAAAATGCAACTTTGCAATCATCAATCTATTTCAAAATATAAAATAATGAATAGCAATAAGTTGTTGCCATTAGCATAGTAATATAAAAAAGAAAGCTAAATTAGAGTCTAGCTCATTTTTGTTTCATATCGTGATGAAACTTACTAGTTGACAAATTAAACTACTTGATTTTTTAAAGTTTATTCAGTCAAGTATGGATGAAATTTATAATAAAATTACTAACCCTGATGAATGGGGTGTAGACGACTCTGAAATAAGTGAAATTCAAAAATTTTATGAAAATGAAAGTATTTTTTTAACTGGATGTACTGGCTTTGTTGGTAAATCTATTGTTGAAAAATTGCTACGATCATGTCCAGGTTTAAAAAATCTTTATTTACTTGTAAGGCCAAAAAAAATCCCAGCTAAAGATCGAATGGATAAATATTTTAATGATTCAGTAAGTTATTTTAAATATTTTATTTTTTTATATAACAAACAATTTAATTTTATTGAATTTTATTGGATTTTTTACTTTAAGATCTTTAATGAGCTTCGTAAATTACGAAAAAATTTTACATCAAAAGTTGTGGTGTTTGAAGGAAATTTAGAAAGTGAAAATTTAGGTTTATCAGATGATGATAAATGTGTTATTATGAATGAAGCAACAATATTTATTCATAATGCATCAAATGTTAAATTTGATTTACGAATATCTGATTCATTTAGTTGCAATGTCTTTGGTACTAAAAATATGCTTGACCTGGCAACTCAGTGTAAATATATTAAAGCATTTGTTTATGTATCAACAGCATATTCTCATTGTTATCATGACGATGTCTTTGAAAAATGCTATCCACCACCAGGTGATTTAAAATTAATTCAAAATTGCATTGATACTGATCATTCAACACCTGATGGCATGTCTTCAGCAGCAATTGAAGAACTAATTGCACCTTGGCCAAACATGTATCTTTTTGGAAAATCAACTGCTGAAAGTTTGGTTGAACAATATGCAAAAAATGTTGATTTTTGCTGTACAATATTTCGTCCATCAATTAGTAAAATAACTCAACTTTATTTTTGTAAAATATATATAGTTTAAGTTGATTTTATTAAGTAATTTTTAATTTTTTTTTCATTCCAGTTGTGGGGAGTTATCAAGAGCCTACACCTGGTTGGAGTGATGGAAATTTCAATGGACCAACTTTGGTATTTCTTGGAGCTGGTCTTGGATTTGTTCATGCTACTCTTGACACATCGAATTCCATTGATTTAATACCTGTTGATATGTGTACAAATGCATTACTTTCAACTACTTGGGATGCGGTAATTAATCAGTAAAAAAATTTAAATTAAATTTACAATAATTATTAATGAGTCATGATGACTTGATATTAATTTTATGCTTATTATTATACTTTTTAGAAAAGAACGAAAGAGAGTGTTTGTATATAATTATGGAAGTTCAGTTGTCAATGTCATGTCATTACTTAAACTTAAAGATTTATTGTATGATAGAGGAGTTGATTTTCCATCAATTAAAATGATTGCTCCATATTTTGTATATGCTACAAAATCAATGACATTATTTATCATAGCAAATATCTTATTTCATTTAATACCTGCTATTTTTGCAGACATTGCATTGTTAGCAACTCGTCGAAAGCCAATGTGAGTTTGTAATTTATTATTATAATTATTTTAAAAATCAAAATTTAATTTATTTTAATGATTATAGGGCTTTGAAAATAGTTTACAAAGTAATACAATGGTTTCCGGCTATATATTTTTTTGGATATAAAAAAAAAATACGAATACATGTTCATGAAATTTCAAAAGTTTGGGATAAAATGAATAAACGAGACAACGAATTATTTTATAATGATCTTAGAACACTGGACTGGGGTATATTTTCCAATTACTTTTGGCTAAGTCTTCGAAAATATACTTTAAAAGAGTCGTTGTCGACACTTGAGCCAGCCAGAAAACGATTTCTTATTTTTTGTATTATTTTTAATATTTCATGCATTGCAATAGTTTTATTATTTTTATACATTTTTCGTTATTATATTTTTTTTCTATTGACTCCTTTTGTGAATCTCATAAAATTAATTAATACATTATTATGAAGATGCATTGAATTCAATTATAATTTTACTTTTTTACTTTTAAAGTTAACAAACTGAGAGGGACATAATCTATTTCCATCGATCAATTTCGGCTGATGAATAATTTAAAATGTATTTAAAATTATCACACTTATCTTTTTTTTTGTTTATCATTTGAACTATGGTTCATACAGTTCAATAAGAGTAGTCCATGTGCTTGATTTAGGTCAATTATAATATTTTTTTCCTTCTGGTAAATTTCCTTTTTATCTTGTTGATATATAGATATTATGAAATAAAAATAGAAATCTTTTAAAGTTTAAAAAATATACTTAAAAAAAAAATTTCAACTGTAAAAAATACATGTGTATTATCTAAAATGAATAATAAAGAAAAAAAAAAAAAAAAACCTGTTCATCACATTTGAAAAATTAAGTATATAATTGTTGAAAAAAATCATGACGTCTGCTGGAAATTTCGTCATCTTGAAAATAAAACTGTTCAGATCACACGACTACAATAATATTTGTTTAATAAAAAAATAAAAAAAAAGATTGACCAATCAGAAAGTTTAGTTGGTATACTGTACAATCGCTTGAATGAATTAAAAACATGCTTGGAAGTTGGAAATTGAGCTAACACTTTAGTCATTCTAAAGATCTCTCTGTAGAAGTCTGTTCAATCGTATATAACTTTGGAATATATTTATACAATTCAATTAGATGGTGATCATTGAATCAGTATGACCTCGAAAAAAATTATTTTTATTCTTTTAGTTACTCTATTATCCTTATTTATAGGTAAGTTTTTTAAATAATTTTTTATATATTTATAAACAAAAAAAAAAAAGACAATATTGTTATTGCTTTATCTAAAATTTTATATAAAAATATGGTATTAATGCCCAACGAATCAGGACCTTGAAAATTAAAAATAGCCTGAGGTCAAATGATTCAATATCAATATATATATAAATAATAATCATAAACACAATATCAAATAATTTTGTCTTGTTATGAAAAAAAAATAAATTGTTTTTTATTTTTAAATAGAGGATTCCGATGCTGGTTGGAAATTTTGGAAAAAAGATAAAAAAGATGATGTATCAACACCAACACCTGATATAACATCATCATTATCATCAACAATAAGCACAACATCAACAACAACAACAACACCATCAACACCAACAAAACCATCATCAAATTCAAAATCAGGAAGTGCAACAAAAGCAATTGCTGGAGCAGCTGATCCTGGTTTAGCAATTGGTGTTGGTAACACAGGAACACTTATTAAAAATAATCCTCAACCGAAAAGACCAAATCCAGGCACTGAAGTTGGTCTTGATTTTCCAAGCTCAAAACCATCAAGACCAGGAGTTGGTGGTAATAATGGTCAAGGCTATCGAGACTTTGTTCTTGATTTGACTGGAACAGGTGAACCAGGTAAATTACCACCAAAATTGCCATCTCAACCACCAGCATTAGCTCCAAGTGTAATACCAACTACTAAAAAACCATCAGGCTTGATTCAACCTGGAGTTACTCCAAAACCTAGTCTTCCTGCATCTCCACCACAACAGCCTGCAGTAACTCCAAAACCAGCTGGAATTAGTCAGCCAATTCCTGGTCAAAATAACAAAGCCATTTATCCAGCTACTCCAGATAAACCACAAGTTTCTACATTAAATATTAGTCCTCTTGTTCCTACTGTTTCAACAACTGTTCCATCAACTGGAAGTAAAAGTTGGGCTGAAATAGCTGGTAGTGGTGGAAAAATAACATCAACAACAACAACTCCAACTTCCATAATTAATCCTGGACGTTTACCATCAACTCCAACAAGTACATCAGCTTATTCAAGCAATCCAACTTACAGCAAAGGCAATCAAGTTACTGATGATGATCTTGTTAAACTTAGTGAGGCTTTATTTATTAAAGACGCCAATAATGCATATCGTTATATTAATTTAAATTTACAAAAACAAACAACTGGAACTAATAAAAAAGATGAATCTCCACAGCCATTATTTACAGTTAATTCAGAGGCTTTTAATATTCCAACTATAGCCAAAGTCATCACCATTTATGACAATTATAAGTTGGATACAAGAGAAAATGAATACATCAGTCCAGCTCAAAGAAATGAAGAAAGTTTATTAGTTGATACATTTTTAAGTACAAATGTCATGTCTGCTGCTATGAGATTCTTGGCTGACAAAGGATTTGTTGCCAAGGATTATTATGCATACAAAGATGTGTTGAGAAAAATTTGGTTTAATTTATATTCACGTGGTGAGGGAAAAATTGGTAGTTCTGGTTTTGAGCATGTTTTTTTAACAGAAATTAAATTGGGCACTGAATTAACTGGTCTACATAATTGGATTTATTTTAATGCTGAAGAAGTTAAAAAAAGAGCAAATTACCTTGGTTACATTAAAAAAGTTGATCTTGGTGATGTAAGTTGACAATTATTATTATTATTATTATATTTAATAATATATTTGTTTAATTGATATTTATGTTTATTTTATTTTTAGAAAGCTGCTATTTTGAGTCTTCATGCAACATTCAATGGTCTTGATAAACCAATATCAACTGTTTTTATTGGAACATCACCAGAGCTTGAAATGGCACTTTATACAGTTTGCTTTTTTGTTCGTAGTGAAAAATCATGTCCAGTTTCACTTGGTGGTACTAAATTCAACATTATCACTCATAAATTTAAATATCGTGGAAACGAATTAATTGGATCTGCTTATCCAGAAATATAAATTTCAATTGCATTTTTTTTATTGTAAAATTTAAACCAATGTATTCTTTAAAAAAAAAAATATATAATATTTGAAATAATAATAGATAAGTAATAGATAAAAATTATCTATGTATATATATTTTTTTTTTTAAACCCTATATGATTGTGATCCTAGAAGTGCATTTGATAAAAAAGAAGAGTCAACTATTTATGTATTAGTAAATACTGATGTGTAAATAAAAAAAGAAAAAAAAAGAAAGAAAAGCCCATAATTGTTATTTTGTTATTGTTTATTTTTCGTTATAATTCATTTCCAAGAATTATATTATCTGGAACACTTAACATTGATTATTAGATTATTTATTTAAAAAGAAAAATAAAAATCTTATATTTTTAGATAAAATAATCTGCATACAACACTTACAACAATATATCATGAAAATGGAGGAAAAGTATTGATAATGATATATTATTTGCATTCTTCATGCACGTGATATGATAAAAATATAAATATATATTTTGATAAGATAAAATCTAGACAATACAAGGAATACAATAAAATTCTGTGTTGGTTATGTACACATGCTTAATAAACGTGACTAAAATACAAACAAATAAATAATTAACACAAGATACAGAAGCAATAAAAGCTCATTAATCGCGATGTCTAGTTGTCAGAATCGTCCTGTAGATCCTGTAAGTAAAATGGTTAAAATGACAAAAAGTTTTGATGGTGATTCACCAAGAGATTTGACAAAAGATCAACTGTTATCATTGGTCATAAGATGTACAAATTTTGCTGCAATAAAACATAGAAAACAAAGAAGACTTGATGCTGAATCAACACCATATATTAATCATCCAATTGGTATGTTGAATAATTAATCAATTCAATTATAAATAGGTATATGTGTTGATTATTAATTTATAATTATAATATTTTTAGGTGTTGCTAATATATTGATGGAAGAAGGTGGTGTTTATGATCCAGTTGTCATAATATCAGCATTGTTACATGACACTGTTGAAGATACAGACACAACAATTGAAGAAATTGAACGTGAATTTGGTCCAGAAGTTAAATTGGTTGTATCAGAAGTTACTGATGATAAATCATTAACAAAAGATGAACGTAAACGTTTACAAATTGAGCATGCACCACATATTAGTCGTGAAGGAAAATTAGTCAAGTTGGCTGATAAAATATATAATCTTCGTGATTTACGTAGATGTACACCTAAAGACTGGACACCAGCACGTGTTCATGAATATTTTAAAGTATGTCATTATTATATATTTATAAAATTTGTATTTTTTAAAAGAAATATTTATTCATTTTTTGTGTTGATACAGTGGGCCAAAGCTGTGATTGAAGGTTGTCGTGGAACAAATACCCAGCTTGAAGCTATACTTGATAAAATATTTGCTGAACAACTTGAAACGTGTGAAGACTAAGATAATTATTAATTTTAACATAACAATTAACATATTTTGTAAGATAAATATTAGCTTTTGTTTATCATCTTCTTTCAACAAAATTTAGTAATAATTGTATGAAGAAAATAGAAAAAACAAATGAATAATTTAAAGGTGTACTACTTAGTTCATGTAAATCCATTTGAAAAACAAAAAAAAAATAATAACTATTTATTATCTTAGAAATAAATAATATAAAAAATTTAATAATATGTTTAATTCATTTTATTTTATAATTCTTTTTCTATAAACTTAAGTACATTTTAAATGATTTTTTTTTGTCAAAAAATACTTGACTAATAAAGAATATTTTAACATAAATAAAATACCATATTCAAAAATTGATTTTTAGTAATTATTAATAATTAATAATTATAATTGAACATTAATAAAACTTCTTTTTTTAATTTTTATGCTTTTTTTTTTTCTTTTCTAATTGACTGTATCTCTCGTTTATTAAATCTCTGATTTAAAATAAAAAAAAAAAGTTATCATTATTGACAATCTTAAATAAACATTTGATAAAAATTACTGTATTTATTTTAAATTTTATATATTTATTAATATATTTATATAAAATAGAAAAAAAAGAAGAGAAAAATAATAATTTTATTTAAAACGTCGACTAGAAAATGGAATTATTTAATAATGTCCATTTGGCAAAGATACGACGTATTTGCATTAAAATTATCAAAGTCGAATAAGTTTATTATATTAATAAACAATGAACAATTTTTCATTATCCTAAGTGTTATTAAGATAACAAAAGACCCGGAATGTACGTAGAAAATAAAAAAACAAACTAAAAACACAAATGACATGTGCAACACGCGATTATCAGTGCAACAATAATATTTATAATAATAATAATGAAAATTGGGAAGCTCCCGATAATGAAAAAATTATTATTATTATTATTATCATCTTAATGATATTAAGATATTTTTTTTTGTTTGGTCTGAGCACAAATTTGAATTGGAATAATTCATCATCAAATGATCATGAAGGCAACAATTATTTGAATTAATTTTGTATAAATAAAAAGAGAAAATAAACAATAATTATTTATGTTATTTATAAAATAATGAAAAAAAATAATTATTAATTCAAAATGTTGACATTTAAAATTTGTGTTCAGACCGATGTTACTCAACCAGGCATTTTACGATTAATCATTGCACCAAGATCATGAACAATGTGTTTCTGTTCTGGATTAAATAACAATGTTCTTGCACTTAAAAATGATATATCTGGTAATTGTTTAAGAACACGTATTGTTTCTTGTTTAACTTGCATTTTTCTACCGTATCTATCTGTAACTGTGTTATCAGAATTAACAGGAATACTGTTATTTTTACAAACTGATGGTTTCAAATTGTTGTTGTGTAATTTTGATGATAAATCTTTTTTTATGTTGTCTAAATTTATATTTTTTTGTAATTTTTCTTCATCAATTATTGGCTGATTTAATTTTTGTGTTTTTAATACTTTTGGAGATTGTACATTGTGATCTTCTTGCTTTTTCCAAGAGGCTGTACTTGGTCCTGGTAGGGGTTCAATGATTTTTGATAATTGTGATGGTTTTGTTGTTTTTAATTTTATATTTTTAGAATTATTTGATTCATCTGTTGGTGTATCCTCTGGATCTATATTTAAATAACCAACTTAGTTAGTCATAAAAATTACACAATTATAATTATATTGATGAAAAAAAAATAAAAAAATATAACATGCATTAATAGCTTTTAAATACCACAGATTTTATTTTTAATCTATTTTTTTTTGTTTGTGTTAATGTTAACTTACAGAAGTATATGGAGCTCCTGGTACAAGCGGCGTGATGATGATAGGATTCGGAATGTGCGGAACAATTGGGTTTTGTTAATAGTGGATCAAAAGGATATAAAAAATCAAGTGGTAAAAGTGCAGATAGACTACAACCTGATAAATCATAATGAATAGTAAAAATAAATAAACAATAATTTGTGGTAGTGTGCAAAACATGAGAATAAAATTAGAAAAAATTATACATTTTTTTTTTTGAAGAAGCAAGGTTAAAGCAGGCCAACATAAACGGGTCAAAAACAAATCAATAAAACAAAATATCCCGTTAGAAATTGTTTAAATATCTTATATTATTTTGAAGTTAAATTTGTTTTTTTTTTCTTATTTTACAAATTAAAAGTAAATGGAATAATTAAAACAAAAACAAAAAACAAATGTACTTACTTGCATCTAGTGGATTTTTCAATCCTGAACTGTTCCAATCAAATTGAGCAGCTGGAACTTCCTGATAAATAATATTAAAAATACAATTAAAATCTAAATTATTTAATTTAAAATTTAGGAAAATTACCTCTCCTGTTATTGCAGAATTAGATGATTTTGAGGTACACGATTGTGTTGATGAGTGTGATTCATTGAAGGCCTTCATTGGTTCTAGAGGTGCATAGCCCAAATTTGCAGCAAATCTTGGAATGTTAGGATTCCATCTTGGACCAAATAACTGTCCCGAAAAATAATAGTTATAAATTGATGATAATAATAAATATAATTTATTTTCGGTAGAAAACAACTCACAATGTTTCGTGAATCAATACCAAGTGATCCAAGAAGTGCATTATTGCTGACACTGTTGGTCCACTGATACGATAGGGCGTTTGTTTCTTCAACGTGTTTAAGTCCCTCCCAGACCTTATCAGTATCTACAATAAGAGGCTTAAGGTCGATATTTTCAAGCTTTGGAACACTTGGAAACATGTTAGCTATAATGTCCTCAATTTTATTGACGACCTTTAACAAAAAATAATAAAACAAAAAATAATTATAACAACAATAAAAGACATTTCAAATTACCAAATCTACACAACTAATTTACCAATTAAAATTTTCTAACAAAGCAATAACTTACATTTTCATTATCTATCCTAGTTATAGATTCTTTTAATTCAAAGCTATTAACAGTTTCAACAACTGGTGCTGAACTAAAATCTTCAAAATCACCAAAATCATCATCATTATCGTCATTTGGATTATCAATATTTGAGGTAGATAAAGCTAATTGTTGAGTATCTGGCTTCCATTCATCACCACTAATACCAACAGGTTCACTTGAAAAATCAGCAAAATCACCAAAATCATCATCACCATTGTCATTTGTATTCCAATCAACAAAATCATCATCTTTTTTAATTTCAAGCACGGATGATTTATTAAACACAGATGTATTTGACGTTATTAAATCATCTTTGGACATTTTAAAATCATCAATTGATGGTATATCATTAAAATCATCGATAACATTAGTCGTATTATTAAATATTGTTTCAATATTTTCAATATCAATAGTACATTCACCATCACCATCTTCTCTTGTCATTAAACTATTAAAATTATCATCATCAATATTTTTAGTAAAATCACAAAAATCATTTTTATGATCAATTTTTTTACTATCATTATAATCAAATACAAAATTATCTGTAATATTATTATTTAATGAATTTATTGTTGTATCATTTATATCATTGTCATTTTCATTATCAGATATTGTAAAACTTTTAACAGTATTATTCATTTCTTGATTGATAAGAAAATTGTTAAAATCATCATTTTTATTTTCAAATAAATTTTTTTTATTATCAGCAACATCATTATCTTGATTATTATTGTCATTTAATTGATAATTTTTAATGGCATTATCATTAATGGCTGATGGACTATCACACTCAATTGAATTATTAAAATTTTTAAAATCATAAAAATCATTATCTACATTATTACTATGTATATTATCATCAACAATAGATTTTTTTTCATCAATAACAAAATCAAGTTTTGTATCATGATTATTATTTAATTCAATATTTAATGATGTATCATTATTATCATGAAAATTGTTTGAACTACTCTCAGCTATGCTACTTTTATTACTACAAACTAAACTTAAATCTTCATCATCATCATCTAGACTATTTGCATTGATAATATTATCATTATTATGACTTTGTATAATCATATTTAATGGATTATCTTGTTTATTGGTGAATGTATTATTTGTAACGACATCTAGACTATTAAAATCACTAGTTAAAATTGATATTGTTTCGTCATTTATATTATTTTTATTTAAACTAGCACTATTTGTTCTATTATCAAGCATTATACTCTTCACTTTGTCATTTGTTTTTTCAACAGTTATTATTGTATTATCTTCATCTTCATTAGTGTATATTTTATTTTGATCAAATGCATTTTCAATAATATTATTTTTTGATTGTGTATGAACACCTGTTCCATTTACCCTTGGTGATGCTGTTACTGATGCAAGTGGTGTTTGTACTGGTGATACATTTTTTTGTGGTGATTCTGATGTTGTTGATGAATCTAGAAAATAATCAATTTCATTATTATTTCATTTAATTATGTTAGATTATCGTTGTTTGGTTTTTATTTTACCATCTAGACCTCCTGTTGCAAAGTCACCAAACTCATCATCATCAGATTCACGATAATTGTCCAGTGGTGGTGGTGTTGAACTCACCAATGGTGGAAATGCCATTGTCTTTAATAATATTTACCTTCAATTACAATTTTTAATAGTTTATTTATACAATTTCATTTTTATTTATCTCCGGAAGGCTTTCTAATCATTGTGGCCTTCATGTACTCAAGGTTTTAGATATAATAGAATAGATTTCTTTCCATCAACAAAATTATAACAACAATTTATCAAAAAGTAGTAACAATAAAAAATCTGATAGGATGTCTTTTGTTTTTTTTTTTTTTTTTGATCCAAAAATAAATCATCAGACTAAATAGTGTTTGTTAATTGAAAAATAATTAATGAATATACAATGCTATGAGTCATCAAGGTAATGAAAAAAAAAAACGTCAAGCATTAAATTAAATTTCGATTGAAAAAATAATGGAAAATTTTTAACGATAATTATTTTTAAGAAAAAAATTTAGAAAAACAACAGAAAGAATGTGGCTCAATGTGTCACGTACAACTTTCATATTATAATTTAAACAAAAAAAAATATATAAATAGGTTAACAACAATAACAATTTGATTACGTCATAACATTTGATTATAAATAATTGTAAAAATATTTTGAATTCAAGTGGACAATAATAAAAGTAACACAAATTAAATAAAAAAGAGCAAATTTATACCAACCAAAATGATATTCGTAGCACCTTATTGTCGTATATTTTTTATTTATTTTAATAATGTTATCTGAACAAACGTATCACCTGACAAATTTACATGTCAATTTTTTTTTTTATCGCTAGGTTTTTATAATAAATTATCACTACATGTAACCATATTTATCATTCGGCTGATAATTGTTGCTCAAATCATTTATACAGGAAAGAATAAATAAATGAAAAAAAAGGTAGTTTCACCATTTGGAATCAACACCCACGTAAATACAATTTATGCTTCATGTATTTAACAATGACAAACCAGACAAGTTAATTTAAAAAATAACAAACTTTGCTTAATTAAAAATACTGAATAAATTTTAATAAAATAAATAATTACTGTTTTATTTGGATTTTAATTATTTAAAGAATATCAGATTGTGACCTGTCATTTGCAAATACACAAGATCACCTGTTCTGTTTTTTTTTTTTTATTACATTATTATTTTTACCTCCATGATTATAATGATAATAGTAATTATGATAAAAAGGTATTATTGACGGTTGATGTAACAGTTTTATTTCAAAAAAACGCGGTTAAATTTCAGCTGTTTATTTATTTATTTACAAGGATTTCTTCGGAGAGAAACTTCTTGACATTTCGTCGTAGAAATTTTGAAATAACTCGGTGAAATATTTGACGATAAATATCATTCAAATTAACTAATAATGATCAATAAATAGTTATGAAAATCGCCACTAGCTCTATGAGAGAAATGATGATTAATAATAATTAAATAGAACAACAAAGTCATCCTATTTTACCAGCTGAGTTTGTCAATGGATAGTCTTATGCAGTCTTATGATTATGTCAAAATTTTGTGCTCCAAAAATTATAATAATAAATTAATTAAACATACACACTATGATACAATGATATTATTAAATTTTAATAAACATTTATTAGTAAAGAAATAAAAATTTTAATTACCAACAAGTGTATATAATTTTTTTACATGATTTTTTAAATATCAAGTTGTAAATTTTTGTTGTGATTGTGTGTGTGTAATATTTTAGTAAATAAACTTGTGTCAAAAAAATATAGTGTTTGTGAGAAAGGAAGAGGAAAAGAGTGAAAAGAGTTAAGTTATTTTCCTCTCAACGTGTCTTTTATATTATTTTTTATCAACTTTTTGTCTCTTTTTATTACCTGTGGTGTTTTTTTGATTCATCAGTGAGGAGGCTGCCACGACCACTCAGTTTTTTAAAAAATAAAAAAACACCTTTATATAAAATATTTATACATCTATATTGAAATTTACATATTTAAACTTTCACCTGTATTAGTGTGTAGTAAATTAATTTATCATGAAACCTGTTGTGATGATATTTCAACTGATTTTTTAACGAGAATAAAAAAAAATAGAGAGACAAGTTTTGCACCTGACCTGTGTTTAATATAACAAAATTAAAAAAGTCAGAAAGATATTTAGTACATTCAGGACATTTAAAAGGATACAAAAAATATTTTTTATAATTTTAATCCAACTGATTAACAATAATCTATAATAATTCAATTGAGTAAGTAGATTTTCATTATTTTTTTTTTTGTTTAAATCAAAAATGTTTAATTGCCAGTCATTTAAAAATAGAACAACAATAAACACCTAAAATTCTTTAAAATTAAATTCAAATTATATTAATTAATATTGTCATTTTTATTATTAAAAAAATTATAACAATTTTTTTCAAATTAAATAATATATTGATTTTTAAATTTTTAAATATTTATTTTATATTTTTTCCATTAACAATTCTGTCAAAATAATTCTACCTTGACGAAATTATCAATATGATACGTCAGTCATTTTAAATTATAAAAAAAATATACATAATAATTATTTATTCACCATAAAATAATTATACGTTATTTTTATTATTATAAATGAATCATAACCGGAACTACTCACCTGTTATTGAAGATTGCAAAATTTATATTTTATATAAATGATTCATCAACAAGTATTATTTGTCCTTGATAGAAATGGTTGCTGCTGGAGCAAATGCCCTGATAGCTAATAGCGAATTAATCACAAATAAAGTTACTGATAATTCAATAATTTCTACAAATAATAATCAACATCATATTCAACAGATGACAAGTGATAGTAGCCACAAAAAAACCACCAGATCATTAGAATCATCAAGTAAGTCAACACATTTTTTATTACCTCTACAATTATTTCTTTCATTTTTTTATCAAAAGAAATGTTGATTTTTTTATTTTCCTTTGTTCTTACTATTGTTTTATTTTTTTTATTTTAATTCAGGAAAAAAGGAAAGTCCATCGACCTCAACAAACAGGACCACTTCAATTCGTGAAACAAAAACTTCAAGATTACGAGCTGCTTCTATTATCTCTCCTGTTGGCAAGTATTTTTTTTATTTTATTTTTTTTTTACATATAATATTTATCTAGTAACACATGTGGTTGTGTTTTTTTATTGTGATAAGCTGTCTGACGTGGTTAATGAATTTTTATCATTATTAATATAGATGGATCTAAAAAAGCATCCGGGCTGAGTGATAATAATTCTTCCTGGAATTCACCACAGTCGAGTGTAAGTACTATCACTAAATAATAATAACAATAAGTTGAGGAGTTAATGTAACAAAGTAAAATTATGTACCTTTTTTTGTTTGTTTGTTTGTTATTATTGTTTGTGATAATGTTTGCTTTTACACACAACATTTGTAAATATTTAATTTTTTTTCTTTTTTTTTTCCTTGATAATGTTATCATTTATTGTTATTATTGTTATAATTATTTTACAGAAAAATACAGCTTATGCTAGTGGAATATCATCAAGTTTATCACGTGAAAAAGAAGGATCAAAACGAGTTTTAAATAGATCAATTGAAACACAAGATAAAATATTAGAAACTAGTAATAATTGTAAGTAAAATTATCATTAATTTTCGTATATTTTAATTAAATTAATAATTATTATTTATAATTATAGTTGATAAAGGTTTAAGACGATCAAAACGTTTATCAGTTAAACAAAATAATTCGTTATTATATAATAATCAATCACCTTTAATGACACATAAACAATATGAAGCCAAAGAAATATCTACACGACAAAAAATGAATCAACAAAATGTCAACCAAGCATTGTCACGGCCGTCTTCAACAACGTCAACATCACAAATACCAAAACGTACAACAACAATAACTACACGTTCTGGGTAAGTTTTAAATGTTTAACGTATAATTATTTTGATTATCACAGTAACTAACTTGAGCTTTTAAAAAAAAATTAATCAACAAAATCAAACGTATATTTAAAAAGTAAAAATAAATTATTGACACTGTCGAGTGCATAATCATTTGTAATTTAACAGAAATCAATTATTATTTTTTTTTTCATTTTCATGTAAATTTAAAATAGAATAAATATTTAAAAAATTATAATATTTCTTATTCTTTATATACGTCAAAGCACGTCAATATTAAAACTATTATTTTTTATTATTTTTTTAAAATATGTTTGTAGCAATCATGATAGTACCGAGGTAATACAACGAGTCGATGCATTAACTGCATTGACAAAAGCAACAATTGAACGTGTAGAAAGGCTGACATCTCCACCATCATCATCATTATCATTAACTTCATCGTTATCATCAACTGATGCAAGCATAACAAGCAATAACTGCACTAAAAAATTGAAAAAATCATCAATAACAAGCACAAATACTAATAAAAATAATGGTGATATTAAAAATACAAAAAGTTTAAATCGTAATCAACCATTAATATCAATATTAAAACATAAAACAATTGATATTTATGATGATGATAATGAGGATATTGTTGATGATGATCATGATGAGGATGATAATAATAATGATGATATTTATTTACAAAAAATTAATAAAACAAGCTTTAATATTAGTCCAATTAAAAAACTTGGTATATTAAAAAAACGTAGTAGTCTTGATGAAAATGAAATATTACGTAGATCAAAATGTCGTTCATCTGATTTTGTGACATTTGAAGATATTAATAGTACAATTGATAAACGTCCAATATTAAAAATTGAAAGAAGATCATCGCTAGATGAATTATCAAATAAAAAATTAACAAAATGTACAGATTATCCAGCATCAATATTAAAAAGAAAAAGATCAAAATCACGTGAAGATAATAAAGATGATATGTGTTCACCAGAACTTCAAAGTATACTTAAAAAATATCAAAATGATGGAACAACAATAACATCATCAACAACATTATCAGCAGCATCATCATCATCAACAACAACAACAACAATATCATCATCAATGATTTCAACAACAACAACAACAACAACAACAAGAAGTACGACCAATATTAAAAAAAAAATTAAGCCGTGAAGAATCAACATCATCTGATCCACCATCACTTGAACCACGTCCAATATTAAAAAAAAAATCAAGCACTGAGTCAGATGAACATGATGATAAACCAAAAAAAACAATACTAAAAACATCAAGAAGAAGTTTCGAAGAAACAAATAATAATGATGCTGAAATAAATATTATATCTAAAAATATATCTGTTTTAAAAAATCATATATTACAAAGACGTACAAATAGTTTACCAGAATGTGATACACAATTAATAACAGTTAAACCAATATTAAAAAATTCAAATAATTATAATACAACAATACGTTCATCAAGAATTGATTTAATAACATCTAAAAATAATAATTTATTAAGAAAACGTGCTAGATCTGTTGGACAAGATGTATACAATGATAATAATACAACTGATCAAGATGATGTTATTAAATTTACATCAGTTAAATCAGATTTATTAGATGAACAATATTTTAGTCATAATGCATCATCATCATCATCATCATTATTATTATCACCACCACCATCACCACCATCAATCACGCCTATTGTATCATTCAAATTGTCCAGTAGGTATGTGTCTCATTGAGCTTATTTATTTTTTTACTCTTTTTTTTGCATATTTAATATGACTTAATGTTACTTTATTCTACATTTATTTCACTTAAAATTTTTTACTTTTATTTTATATATTTCTTTGTGCTCTGCTAATAAATTAATTTTTTATTTAATCATTACTATTTTATTTATTATTATTTTGTTTTTTTTTCCTTTATTTTATTTTACAGAGATGAAAATATTGTTTATACCAATCCAAATGATAATTCTGGAGAAATGAATTGTAAAGAAATTAATTTAAAAAAATTGAATGAATATAGTGAAAAACTTGGTCGTTTAAAAAATACATCAAGACGTCATAGAAATAGAGAAAATATAATTTTTCATGATGATGAAGATGTTAAAATAAATAGTAATGACATTGAAGTTATTGATGAAAAAATAAATAATAAAATTACCGATGAAGAAATAAATAATATTTATAAATATAAAAAATTAGAGGAAATAGATTTTTATGAAAATCAAGATGATAGAAATAATATTCTGGATAAAATGATAATGAAAGAAACAGTCAATGTCAGCTCAACCAAGGACAATAATCATAAGAAATGTTTTGATGAAAATAAAAAGCCAACAATTAATTTTGATGTCAAGGAATCATTAAATTGTGATATATATAATAAAAATAAATGTGAATATGGACATAATAATATTGTTGAAACATCCAAATTGAGTTTAAATGAACAAATTGAAAAAGTTTTTAATGAAAATATTCATATTGATACATTTATCAAGGCTGATGAGTCGGTTAATCGAGCACAGAGAAGACCTTTCAGTCGCTATAGGACACAGCCAGTTACGTCGGAGGAGGTCGACCTCGCTGCAAAATACATTCCAAATAATATTACAGATTCTAAACATTCACCATCAGATAAACATGGTAAATATTTTTAAAAAATTTAATACATTTATTTTTTGATAAATAATTTTACAATTTTTATTATATTAAATTAATCAATTTATTTAATTCAACAGTTTATGAAAAACCTCAACAAAAACCAAAAAGTATTTTAAAATCATCAAGTTCAAGTATACTTTGTGCAAAATTATATTCATCATCAACAGATTCATCAGATGATGGATCATCAATATCACCAGTTGTAATACGTCGTGTGAAAAATAATAAAAATGATAATATTGATGTGCCTTTTGATGAATTAACAAAGTGTAGTGTTGATTTTAAAAAATTATTAAAAACACGTTCTGTGTCAATTGATGAAAGTGATAATTGTCATGTTGATATTAATAATTATTTAAGTAATGATATTGAAAAAAAACAAAGACCAATATCAGCAACAATGCAAAGCCTTAACTTACCAAGTGTTAGTATTCGTGATCGTTTGGCTGCACTTCAACGAAGTGGATCAACTGACTGGAAAAGACGTGTTACATCTGAACCAATAAATGCCTCATTCATCATTGAAAAACAAAATTTTGATAATGTAAGTAAATTTTATATCTTTATATATTTATTATAAGTTGTTTGTTGATTATTATTATTACTACTACTAAAAAATAAATGATATAGACAATATTAATTGTATAAAATGATAAGGAACATTTTTATCAGTTTAAACGTAATATAAATCTATAAATTAATCTTATTTTGTATGTATTATCAGGCATCAGAAAAGACTAGTTATTTTCAAAAAGAAAAAGACGAAATTGTTATGAAACAAGGAAGACTTGCTGATCGTCTTGAAAAATTAGAATCAGCAACTGAAGGATGGCGTAAACGTGTTACAACAGCTGATGCTGTACAATTTTCAGTTGCTGGTAAAATGAGAGTTGATAAAATTGATAAAAATATATATGATAAAGCAATATTTGATATATCAATGGGTAATTGTGTATCTGAGCGTAAAAAGAAAGTTCCAAAGACAAAGGAAATTAATAAAAAAGGTAGGTCAATAGAAATATATTTAACAAAAAATTAAATAAATAAATAATAAAATATTTTTCATTTTATTATTCAATTAAAGATAATGAAAATAATAATGAAGACAATTTTTCAAATGTCCAAGATGAAGAAAAAAAACTTGTTGAAAATATTATTACTAGTAAAAAAGAAAACGGTAAGTAATTTTATTTTTTCAAGATTTTAATTTTGTTGTTAATTATCGTGAGTTTTTTTTAAATAATAATTTTTGATTTGATGATTAATAATATAGGTGATGTAATAAAAAATGAACAATCAATTCATCATGTTCCACGAGCTGATGATGAAACATTTACCTCATTTTTTGATAGCATATCAGTGGATAAATGTCGAGAGGAAAGTTTAGATCTAACTGAAGATGATTTTAATCAAATAACATCATTTTGTGAAAGGTAATAATGTTTTTATATAATATTTATTATTAAAATGTAAAATTAACAATTAATTATATTTAAAAAAATCTAGACTTGGATCAAGACGAACAGTTCAAGTTCAACGTCGTCGTGTATCAACAAAAAATCCACTTCGAACACTTGCAGCACGTACTGATATAAAAGAAGAATATACAGAAATAAAAATGGGTGTTGCTGATAGAATGATAAAATTAAATAACATTGAAAAATTGGGTAAAAATTCATCACTTGCTGTTGAGGCACTAGCTGGTCTAGCATCAACTGAAAATTTTAGTGCAATAACATTAAAAGATATTGAAAAAACAAATGGCATTATAACAAAAAAATATGATAATAAAATTATCCCATTAAATAATGATATAATGTTAATAATAATAAAAGGACGTCGTCATGTACAAGTACGTTTAATTGAGCCAATAGCATCAAATATAAATTCCGGTGATAATTATATATTATTTACAAAAAATGAAATATTCAATTACATTGGTAAATATTGTAATGTCATTGAAAAATCCCGTGGTGCTGAAATTGCATTAAGAATAATGAAAAATAAAGACTTTGGCTGTAGGGCAAATAAAATATTAACAATATATGAAGAAGAAAATTCTAAAAATCCCAACAACACAATGATAGCTCAAAAATTTTGGAAGTATTTAGGTATTGATAATGATAATATACCAGATATTGTAGATGCTGGTCATCCAGATGAGGATGAATTTTATGAATCATCACTTATTGATACAAATGCTGTATATGAATTATCAAATGATAAACTAATTCCAATTGATAAATATTGGGGTATGTTGCCAAAGATTAAAATGCTTGATCCAAGTAAATCAATATTATTTGATTTTGGTAGTGAAATGTACATATGGAATGGTAAATGTGTATCAATTGAAAAACGTAAATTATCAATAATACTTGCTGAACAATTATGGAATGAAGGTTTTGATTATACTGATTGTACTGTATCACCAATAAATGTTGCATCAATTATTGGTAATCGTCAATCAAACACATCAAACAATAATAATATTAAAAAATCAATCAAACGGCCAAATTGGTGTTTACTTGTTAAATTAACACAACACATGGAAACAATATTATTTCGTGAAAAATTTCTAGATTGGCCAAATACAAATGATATTATTAACATGAGAAAAATAAATAATAATAATAATTCAGATAATATTGACAGTAATAATAAAATTATTATTGAAAAAATTGATGTTAATAATTTATCAATGAATACAAAGCCAGATGTTGATTTGGTTATTGAAGGCTGTCATTTGGGTAGAGGTACTGGATGGTTTGATGAAGAATTTAAACGTCAATATATTGTATCAACAACTGATATAAAAATTTGGCATATTGAAGAAAATTCATATACACTTTTAAATGATAAAAATTCATTTGGACAATTTTTTAGTGGTGATAGTTATATTGTACGTTGGATGTATACAATTATTGTAACTGGTAGAGGTTTAAGTGGTAAACCATCGAAACATGCTGTTGAAGGACGTGATAGATGTGCATATTTTATTTGGCAAGGTAAAAATTCGTCATTAAATAAACAGGGTACTGCTGCATTGTTAACAATTGAACTTGATAAAGAAGAAGGTCCACAAATACGCATATCACAAGGTTTTGAACCAGCTGCATTTTTAAATTTATTTAACGGTAAAATGATTATTCATATGGGAAAAAAAAAAGACAAAAATAATAATAAAAAAAATACAAAAACAATAAGAGCATATATTTGTCGTGGTACTGAAATAAATGAAACATTTTTAACTGAAGTATCATGTAGTACTAAACAATTACGTAGTCGTGCATCATTAATATTTATTGATAAAAAAAAAATGTTAATTAATGTTTGGCATGGTAAACATTCACTTTTACATATTAAAAAAAATGCTATTTATGCAGCACAACAATTGAAAGAATGTAAACCAGTTGAAGCAGGTTTTAATTATGATGATAATTATGAAATACGTGAAATTAATGAAGGTAATGAACCAGATGATTTATTTGAAGATAGTATGAATAATAAAAAAATCAATGGTACACTTACTAAAACAACAAAAATATCATTAAATTATACGCCAAGATTATTTCATTTTTCAAGTAATTCTGGTGAATTTATAGCAACAGAATTATTTTGTCTTTTTCGTAGTAATGATACAACACCTTTTCCATTTTTACAAGAAGAGCTGTATCAAGTTAATCAACCTGGTGAGTAATATTTATTATTAAATTTCCAAAAAAAGAAAACCTTGTAAATTATTTATTTATTTTTTTTTTTGTTTTTAGCTTTATTTTTGTTTGACAACAAAGACGAGTTATGGTTGTGGCAAGGCTGGTGGCCAGACACTGGATCTGATGATCAAACAGGAAGTGGAGCAATAAGATGGCAAGCTGAAAGAAGAGAAGCAATGAATGTTGCTATTCAATATTGGAAAAAACAACATACAGATGCTAAAAAATGTGCAGTTTATTTAGTCTGGGCTGGCCTTGAGCCACTTGAATTCATAAATTTATTTCCAACTTGGACATATCGTGATGAAATTGCTGAACTAAATATACAAGTTTGTTTATTTTTTTTATATATATTATCCAAGCATGTATCCAAATAAATCATAATATTTAATTTTAAATTATTTAGGATGGTCGTGCACCTGGCCAAATATTATCTGTTGAAAGCGAGCTGGCTCGTTTAACACAAAGTACTTATCCCCCTGCTCAATTATTACAACGACCTCTTCCAGAAGGTGTCGATCCAACTTCTCTAGAATTATATTTATCACCTCAACATTTTCAGGTAATTTTTAAATCATCTAAACTTAAAATAACCATTCAATTTTTGTTTGATTAATAAATCTGTTTCTTTTTTTTTTCTATTTCAGGAACTTTTGGGAATGAAAATTAGTGAATTTAAAAAACTTCCGTCATGGAAACAAATTGACATTAAGAAAAAAATTGGCCTTTTCTGATGAATATTTAAATAAATATGTAGAAAATTTTAAAATAATTAAATATTTAATATATAGACCAAAAAAACAATCAATATAATAATTTTTTTTTTAAACTTTTTGGTCATTTTAATAATATCAATGTTTTTTATATATTTTAAAAATAATTTATGATTAACTTGTGTGTATATGTATTTGATATAATCTAAAGGAAATTATTAAATAATCATATGGAGGATAAAATTTTTCATAAAACAACAGGTGAATACAAGAAGAAAAATTGATTTATCTATAAAAAAAAAAACTAGATATATTTTTAATACATAACAAAAAAAAAATCATAAATTTGCTTGTGAATATTTCTCATATATATTTGTACGTATTTTATATTTATCAATAATACATGTGTTTTCAATCGTTAATTTGTAATATTTAAATTTATTATCTTCCTGGACATTCACACAATAATATTCTTTTAAAAAGAATATTAATTACAATTATTGATGATTTTTTTATTAGTGAATTTTAGATGCCTATGTGGCATTTTACAATTTAATAAAATTAATTTTTCATGTGTACAATTTATTTAATTTATTATAGAACGAATGATAAATTAATTTTTCATATAAATTTTAAGGAAAAAAAATATATTTAAAGCAAAGTGCAGAGTGAAGCTACATGAAAGAAAGAAAATATCAACTCAATATTCAACGTATTTGTTTTTTTTTTTTTTTTTTTTGTACAATTGACGTCATTTGTTGATCGATAAATATACATAATTATTTAGAACTAAAATTTACATCAATTTTAAATTAACTGAATATTTATTTAGCCAATTAAAATGTATAATTGATTTATTTATTAATAAAAGCAAAAAATGCTTCAAAAAAATTGATTTGATCAAAATAAACTAATTAAAAATGTAATAAATTGTTTTTAATCTTTAATATAAAGATAATTAACAAATTGATGATCAATCACATTAGCAAAATTATTGCAAATTTATCATTTTTAAAAACTACCTAATGATGAAATTTTTAAATGTCAAATTTTATATTTTGCATTGTAAATTAGCTAGATGCTAGAAATTTATTTTACATAAATTATGTAACATAGAAAAAAAACAAAAAAAAAAATAAACATTCAGCAAACAGAATTATTCATTTATCCATCAATAAGTCTACTACTTAAATATTATTATTTTTTCAATCATCTGAATTCATGTGTGGGTGTTTATAACTTTTTGTGTTTTCTCACAAATAACCACACAGCTTCTTTATCATTTTTAAAGATGGAAAATAATTTATATACTCTGTACTTACGTTTTTTTAAATATTAATCATTATTATTATTAATATTCCTTTTTTTTTACTCGATTTTTTCATCCAGGTAAGCGCGAATGGCATCCTGGCACTCGGTTGAACACCAGTGTTGAATCAAAAGATAACACTCAGACTCCAATGCTGCATTTAATTTAGTGCGAAAACTGTGACGAAGAAGTGCCTTTGTTGCCTCCATAGACTGTAACAAATATTTAAAATACCAAATATATATATAAAAAATATAAATGAATAAATTAAATTATTTTAAAATTTAATAATCATAAAGTATTGTGGGCGTAGTATTATGTGTGGGATTTTATTACAACGCAAATCAATGATATTTAATATTTTTTAAAAACTTTAGTTACTTGTTAAAGCTATTATAAATATGATTTTTAAATTAACATCATTACTGTTAATGAACTTTTATTTTTGTGATGGGAAATATACCAGGATAAGTAGTAAACCATCAGATATTGTATTTCAATATCGTGATGGTGTAAGTTTATAAGAATTAATTTATTAAATAAAAATAATAATAGGACTAATAGAAATATTAAAAGTATAATTTTATTTTTATTTTAGGCACCAGGAGAAAAATCACTTGATGAGTGTAAAAAAAATGAAGCATGTAGTGTTGTTTATGAAAGATTTTGGATGCCAAATTTATCACAAAGACTTTGTCGTTGTTATGATGGTATTGAATGTCCTTGGTCAACAAAACATGATAATCAATCAATGTCACTCAATAATAGATCACTTTTAAAGGTAAATTTATAATTTTTATATTAAAATAATAAATAATAATAATTATTATTATTATTAATTTTATTTGACAGTTTTGTGAGCCAATAAATCATAAAAAAATGTGTAAATCTCATCAAATAGCAGCAATAGTTAATGGTACAATTGATGATGAACAAATTAATATAATTGTTGAAAGTGTTAAAATTGATTGTTCATGTCCAAATAGTCATTATTGGAAATTATCTGAATACAGTTATATTGATAATAAGCTTTATCAAGTATTCAAATGTGCAAAGGTAAAATTATTTTTTATTATTATGTTGTTTGATTGTATTAATAAATATAAAATATAATTACAGAAAAGAAATTGTTTGAGCTTTGAATTTTGTGGTTTTGTAAGAGCTGATTTTTATTCAATTTATTATCGTTGTTTATGTCCGTCTGGTAATATTTGTATAACAGAATACGAAAAAATAGAAAATATACAAGAATTAATGTATTTGGGAGATGGCTATGAGGCATCTTGTAAACCTTGGAATTCATCAAGTATAGTTGATTAGCGCAAATGAATAAATAAGCTTAAAATATCTTACCTGGGCTGATTGATCGCTCATAACTCGTAAAGAAGGCAACAAGTCAACATGAAACCTGTCTGGCCAAAGTACCCTCGAAACAAGTCCAGCTCTTAGTGCTTCATTTGCTGTTAATGTTCTTCCACCCAATAAAAGTTCACTTGTCTGTAAACAATAATAAAATAAAAACAATAAAAATTGATTATTTTAATTGATGAATAATTTGTAAACGTACTACAGCATTTCCAAGAAAATGTGATAGCGTAAAAACAGCAGCACCTTCAGCAATTTGTCCTAATTTACCATAGGGTGTACTGAATGATGCTTTGTCACTTGCAATAACAAGATCAAATAATGGCAACATTGTTACACCAAGACCAGCTGCTGTACCTTGTACACCAGCAACAATTGGTTTATTAAATGTTGCAAGGCTTTTGATAAATTCTTTAACACCTTTTGCAAGTTCTTGAGCATGTGTACGTCTTGTATCTTGATCATCATGTAACAATGTTGATAGTTCAAGTCCCTCACAAAAACTTGAACCAGTTGATGTTAATAATACAACTCTACATTCATCATCTCTTTTTAATATTGTCAATACGTCTTTAAATTCTTCCATCATTTGTAGCGTTATGCCGTTTCTTATTTTTGAATTTGTTGATGGTGTCATTATTAACTGTACAAGATTACCATGTTTTTTAACATTTATTTCTTTATTACTAAATTGTATTTTATCATTTGATGAACGTGTTTTTTTATCATCATTTGTTGTTGAATTACGTAGCTTTGATTTACGATTTGAACGTTCAGTTCCAAGTGCTGTTACAGCTTCAGCTAAACATGCTGATAATTCATCTGATTCATCATCAGCTGTTTCATTTTTAACACCTTTTTTTTCTTTTTTTTCAGCCTTATTATTATCTTCATCTTCATCATCATCATTACTATCCTCTTCTTCTTCTTCTTCTTCTTTAGTAGCAACATTACCATTTGATTTAATATTATTATTTGCAACTTCCTCAGTTTGATTGATAGAACCAGCTCTTGTTTTTTTATTGGCATCAATTTTTTTAATTGTTACAGATACTGGTACTGGTTGTTTTTTTGCTTTTTTAGCGTCAGCAATTTTTTTTTTATTATCTTGTGATATTCTTCTTTTGTTGGCTCTAATATTACTATCATCATGATTATCATGTGTTAATAAATCTCGTGTACGTGAACCATCAAAACTAACACGTGGACTACCAGATGTCGATGAAAATGAACTTGATGAATGTCTTCTAACAATAACAGATGCATCAGCAGCATTACGTATTTTAGCTGGATAAATAAATTCAGTTGGTGATTTTGGTGATTTAATATTATCTTGTTTTTTATCAACAATTAATTTTTCTGATGTTTGTAATTGTTGCTGATTATTTTCTTGATCATAATTAATTGATACACAACGCTTTGCGCGTGGTGATATTTTTGTTGGACTTGTACTTGATGTACGTAAACGTAATACAGCATTTTTAACTAATTTTGTACGTATTTTCAATTCACGTTGTACTTTAACCATATCCATAACTTTAACATGTGATTTTGTAACTGGTACAAGACGTCTTGTTCTTGGTTGATCAACATCATAAAGAAGATTAACAACACCTTCATCTTGTAATAATCTGTCAATTTCATTGTTACTTTTTTTTTTTGGTTTTGGTGTATCTGTTGGTGCTGGCATTGTTGTTTTTTTAGCTGGTGTTTTAACTGGTAATTTTTTATTTGTTTTTTTTATTGCTACTGGTGCTGATGCTGGTGTTGGTGTCGGTAGTGATGGTGGAGGTAGAGATGGTGTTGTTATTGTTGTCGTTGTTGTTTTTGGTAATTTTCTTGTTATAACTTTTTTATTATTTAATGATAAATCATCTTTTTGTTTTTTTGCTGTTGTTGGTGTTGATGATTTTTCAATATTATCAACAACTTCTTCAACTTCAGATAACGATGATTTACGGTCATTAATACTTTCTGCATTTGAATCACTATCTTGATTGTCAATTGATGATAAACTATTCGAATCATTTGCAATAATGTTATCATTTTTTTTAACATTTTTTTTTAATATTAATGGACGTGTTTTAGTAAGTTTTTGACGCTTTGCTGATATTTCATGTTCACGTGCTTTTTCCGTTGGTTTTCTTTTACGTCCAGATCGTGTTTCTTCACTTTTAATATCACTATTATTATCAATCAATTCTTTTTCATTTAATGTCAAGTCAATTGTTGATATTTTTTTTAAATTTTTCTTATCTGCTTCAGCTTTAAGCGCTGCTATTAGTTTTAATTCTTGAGATAATTTTGCTTGAAATAAACGTTTTTTTGGAGTTGCCGGAGATAATGATGATGTCGATGATGATGGTGATTGTTTCTGTGGACTATCAAGTCCTAATAATTGTTTCATTGCAATTTCACGTTCACTTATTGATGTTGCTGTTTTTGTTGGTGTTTTTTTATTTTGATTATCATTAGTAGGCTTTAAATCAGACCAATCTGGATCAACATCACCCTCAAGAATAGCCAATAAATCAGTATTATCATAACTTTCTTTTTTAATTTTAATTTTTTTATCTGGATTTTCAATGGGTATCAATGCTGGTATTGTTACTGGTAATTTATCATCTTTATTTTTTTTAATTAATAAATCATCTTTTTTATTTATTTTATCTTTTGTTATAATTTCAGATGAAATTGATGATTTATTATCAATTATTGGAGTTAATTTAATTATTGGTTTTGGTTGTATAATATCTTTTTTATTTTTTTGTTTTTCACAATCAATTTTATTTATTTTTAATAATGACGTTTGATTTTTTTTTGTTACTGATAATTTGACATCATCTTTTTGTTTTGAACCATCTAGAAGACTTAATTGATGCTCAACATCATCATCATCATGTGACTTTGATAATTCTTGAGATGAATTAATTTCTTCTTCATTATTTTCATCAGTCCAATCATCAAATATATCTTTTATTAAAGTACGTTGTTTTGCATCTGGACTAGTTACACTATCGACAGTAACAACATTATCATTTTTTTTATTCTGTGTTATTGGTAATTTTTTAATCTCAATTTTATCATCTGTCTCTTTTTCATCAGACAATTTGGTATTCTTAATTAACGCTTCATTTTTTTCATCAACAAGCTTTGTCGTTGTTGATTCACCAATATTTTCTACAATAGTTTCATTATTTTTTGTTGTTGTCTTTTCATCCGTCTCATCATAATCAACAAGATTATATTCAATAGTACCATTTGTGTCATCAAGTGTCTCTTCAGTAATTTCATCATCAGCACTGTTTGAATTGTCTAATGCTGATATAATAATTGTTTCTTCAGTTATTGAATCAATTGAATCACTTGAATCTTTAGTATCATTTGTTGTTTCATTATTTTCTTTTTCTTTTGATATAATATCATCATCGATTTTTTCAATTATCGTACTTGAATCTGGTGGTGATACTTTTATTTCTGGCAATTTATTTAATGTTGTATTTTCATTTGTACTTTCATCATCATCATTATCATCAATTTTATTATCGATAGTTTTTATATTATCAGACAAATTAATTTTATCATCAATTTCATTCTCACATAATTCATTTGTTTTGCAATCGTTATTACCAGAATTATCTGTATTTTTTAAATTATCATTATCTGATTTTTCAATAATTAAATCATTTGATTTTTCAATAATTAAATCATTTGATTTTGAGTTGTCATTTATTGCTGATGAATCATTATTATCTTTTGGTTTTATTACAAAAAATTCATTGAGTAAATCATGATCAATTTTTGGAGCATTTTCAATCTCAATATTTTCATTTGTATTTTTATCAGCTTCCATTGTCGTTATGTCCATCTTTAACTCCAATAAATCATTGACAATACTGTAATTTAAATACAAATTAAACATTCAGTTAAATTTTTAATAAATTAACAACATATTATAAGATTACTTACTTTAAATTAGACTATTAAGTTTCAAAAATTATCTCATTTCAATTAGTCCAATATGACCAATTAAACAATAACCAAACAAAAAAAAAAAAAATAAAACAATTTTTTGTTTTCTATTTTAAAGTGATTAATAATTTTTATAAATTATAAATAAATAATAAATAAAATAATGAATTATTAGTATTTAATATTTTAAACACTTGAAAATATATTCTGAAACATAAATAAATAATTATTAGTTAACAAAATATATAAACTGTTGTTTACATGAAGCAACAAAAAATAAACAGCAACATAATGCAGGTACTATTATAAAAATGACACGACTACATTTATTAAAAATTTAACAACAAAAAAAACAATAAATTAACTAAAAATATTATAAAATAATACAAAATATATTTATTAATTTTTTTATTCAATAAAATGATTAAATATTATTATAATTAGTAATTTTTAACTCCAAAAAACATGACATATAATTCATACACACAAACACTCACCATAATAATGATGAAGCTGAATAAAAATAAAAAAAAAATTTATAAATTTATGAGTTATTTGATATTTTGATTGTTCAACTCATCAAATATATTGTTATTTATGTTATTGTGTATATTATTAACAATAAATATATTTAAACAATAATTAATATTACAATAAACATTAATTATTGAAAAAAAAAATTATATGTACACATCAGCAATCTCGAAAAAGATCAACTCTAGTGAACTCTAGTATCAAAGCCCTAGGGTGCCAATTGCTGTGTTACCAACTGTTACATACGAGATAGTTGTTGATTTCTTGTGCTGTGTAAATGACACAATATGCACGTCCATTTTGCAAATTGCACATGTACGTGAATTAAAAAAAAACAAAATTTTATATTATCTCATATATAAAAAAAAATTGACACTGATAAAAAAACAATTAACACTCAGCAATGTCTGCTTCTCTCGTTTATGCCAGTTTGGATCTTGTTAATGCTGACAATAGCTTAAACAAAGGTATTATTTTAACAATTATCATACATATCAGTTTAGGTTATCTAATGTATAAACATTGTAATAATAATAATTGTTTTTAGATAAGAAAAAAAAAAGCCGTAAAACAAGAGGTGCCCTTGATTTGATACCACTTAATCATAGATTAACAAATAATAAAAAAGGAAAAAAATCAATCATTCAAAGGTCAAGTAAAATAAATGTCCACGAGGCACAAAAACAAATTAAACAATATAAAGATCCAACAGATGATAATGTACAAAAATTATTGTTGTTGAGTAACAGTAGAATTAATCCAGATGTATCTGACAAGGTTTGTTGGTTTATACAATTCTAAAACAAAAAATATCTATAAAATATTATCACTATTATTAAAGTAATCGGTTTTTTTTTTTTTTTAGATTTTTGATCGTGCTTTGAAAAAACGTGCTATACAAAAAGTAAAAAAAGTTGAAGAAGAAGAAAGAACAGCATTTACCGAAGAAGATTTCAAAAAATTCGAGGAAGAATTTGCATTTTAAAATTGAAATGTTTAATAGTGATCGTGAAAAAGGAAAAATTGTATTAATTATAACATCAGTTGTATTCATATATTACACAATTTGGGTAATTGGTTTGCCATTTATTGATGATAATCGTTTACAATCATTATTTTATTCTCATAATATTGCACTTATTGTACCAGCAATATCTGGTCTTTGTTTCATTGGTGGACTTGTATTATTTACAATTTATCATCTTGCTAAATTTATATTTTAAAAACAATATGACAAAGTGGCTTGTTGTTGGTATATCAGGTGTTACTGGTAGTGGAAAAACAACTCTTGCAACATCATTAAATGCAGCGATTGATAATTCAATTGTTTTAAATCAAGATGATTATTTCCTCGGTAAAAAAGATAAACGACATACTCTAATATCTGAGTTGAATCATGTTAATTATGACATAATATCAAGCATGGACATGGAAAAAATGTACAATGATATTATGAAAATAATTAAATCTAACAATGATGAAGACGATAAAAAGACTAGAGTATTAATTCTTGATGGTTTTTTGCTATTTGATTATCAAAAAATAACTGATATTTGTGATTTAAAATATTTTTTAATTTTGGATAAAGATGAATGCATTAAACGACGAGAAAAAAGAGTCTATGATCCACCAGATGTACCAGGATATTTTAACATTGCTGTGTGGCCTGGATACATTAATTACAAAAGAAAAATTCAAGACAATAAATATTTAAACGATTTGATAAATTACATTGATGGCACAACAAACAAGGACACTATTTATCAACAAACACTTCAAAGCATCATAAATAAAATGTAATAATTTCCAATAAATAAATAAATTATTTAGAAAAACTTTTATTATTTATCTTATTAATATAATTAATTAATCTTTGTCTCATTATTCTCATTAAATTTTAATTGTTAGAGACAATTTAAAGAAAAAAAAATATTACATTGAATATGGGTTATGTTTAGACATTATATTGCTAACATTGTTACTTGATAAATTCGATGAATTATCATCTTGATCAAGTTGACCACATGTTTTACGTACAAATTGTGGCATTTGCATAACTTGTTCTTCTTGTTCAAGTACTTTTTTATCCAATTCAGCACATATTGCCATTTCTTTTTCTAAACATGCCAACATACGTGGTGAATTATATTTTTCTGGATCATCATGAAATACAACCATTCCATCTTTATGATTAATTGTTGCGAATATTTCACCATCTTGAATCTGTTTTTAAATATACAAAAAAAATATAAAATTATAATTTATTATTAATATTATTTTATTTATTATTTAACTACCAATTACTAACCATATTTAAAACATATTTTTCAGCTTCAGCTGGTCCAGATAATTGTACACGACTTCCAACATCAGTAACACTTAATGTTAAAAATGTTTTAGTTAATCTTTGAATATTTTTTTTGTATAAACAACTAAAAACTTGTCCAACAAGACCACGATTATGATCTCTAACGAATATATCTTGATGTTTATTAATAACACCTTGTACTCCTTCACAACTGTGTGTTTGATAAGCAACAGCAAGTTCTTGATATGGTTGACTTAATGGTTTTATAAACCTGACCAATACTGGACTTGCATATTTTGGTATATCATTTATTCTACCATATATCATCAATGATATTAAAATATATTTTTTATATGCCTCAAGCATAATATGACTAACAGCCATTGCTGGTAATGTTATACATACTTCAAAAAAATATAAAGCACGATCATAATTTTTTAATGATGTATAAATCATACCACCATAATAATAGTACAAAAGAAAATATTTTGAATCTTGTTGTCCACATTCATTACTAATACTTGTTATATCAACATCTAAAAATTCAACTGATGGCTTGAAGCATTTTGACAACAAACACAATTTATATAAATCCGAATGAATTGATGTTAATTGACTTGTTGATGTTTGATATTTTTTAATTGCTTGACAAAGTATATCAATACCTTGAATTGGTATTTTTAATTCAACAATTGCTTGAGTGAAAACATGACAAAGTTCAGCAACTATAACAATATTATAAATTAACAAAAATTCATTATTATTATTATTATTACTAACTTGATTAATAGCACATTTATTTATAAATTCTTTGAACTGAATAAATAATGCTTTACAAGCATCTGGATTAGTAGCAATCTTTTGGAATGCTAAATTAAATTTTGCAACAAAAACAGCAAGAATACCCAATGAATGCTTGGGAAGTTCAAGGCTCTCTAATGATGCTTCCAAGTGTTGTAAATTTTTAGTCAATGGCTCAATAGATTTACTTAATGCTTCAGCAAGTTCATGAAATTTTTCTATAAAAAAAAATTATTAATGATTATTGATTAATAATAATTGTTGTTGTTGTTGTTGTTGTTGTTATACAATTCATTTTTTATTTATTAATTTTGTGTTACCTTGATTTGTTAAAATGGTTACATGATTAACATATTGTTCTACTTGTGGAGCAGCCATTTTATTAATTAATCACTCTTTATCATTCGCAATCTAATGGTATGTATATTTTATTTATTTATTTATTAAACTTATTGTTTATTAGAGACCAGAGATGAGACTATGAGAGTGTATAAGAGACACCACACAGAGAGACCTGTTTTTTTATTTACAGGCAGTGTTTATAATGAGCGACATCTGAAGCATGATGATTAATGATGATTGATGATTGATGAATAATGATTAATAATGATGATAAATAATGATGATTGAAATCATGGAAACGAGCCATAAATGTTTATGTAAATATTGTTATTACATCATAAAAACAAACAAGCAAATAAAAAATCATTATTAATAATAATATTACTAACTATAATATGTCTAATAATTTTAAAATTAATAATAAATAATTACTAATTTTCAGCAATAATGATTAATGAATTTTTTAATGATAAAACAATAGGAATATTATTTATAAAAGTTTAATCAATTTACATATGTAAACAATCATGACAGTTGCCATGACAACAACATTGAAGCTTATATTAAAAAAATGCTTTATAATTGTTATCAAGTTTTATCATCAACAAATTAAATGACAATATAATTGAAATAATAAAAAAATATGTCCAACGAAAGTTATGATAAACTTTGGCAAAATGCACAAGATGATCTTGATGAGGTAATTCACATTGATTCGATATATCAAAATACAAAGCCTCAAAAAGATCGTAAAAAAATACATAAAATAGTATCAGAATTATATGTTAAATATATTTCAATTTATAATAGATTAGAACAAGTTTATGATCAAATTATTCAACCACAAAAACGTCAATTAATACGTAAACTTGTTGATTCAACATTAGGACGTATATTAGAATTAAAACATGAATTAGTTGAAATTGATTTATCAGAATATAATTATTATGATAATGTATTATTTCAAAATAGAATATTAACACAAGAACATGAAATTAGAATACCAACTTATTTTAGAAGAGAAAGAGAACAAGAAATATTTGAAAGAAAATTATTTATTGAAAATATATTAAGAAATCTTGGTGTACTTGATGAAATTATTGAGCCAAAAATTATGACTGAATTAGAAGCAATAAGACTTATTCAAACACATGAAAGAGCACGTCAAGGTCGTATCAGGTAAATTTTTTATATTTATGTATTTAAAAAAAACAATTGTATTATTTAAAAAATAATATGATATTTTTATTTCGTTTATATACAATAAAGATTTCAATTTATGAAAGAAATAAGAGAAATGAAAGAACAATCAGCAATAAAATTAGATAATAACAATCAAACACATGATTTACTAAAAGAAATATCAGCATCAATTAAAATTCAAAAAATATGGCGTGGCTACATAACACGTTGTCGAATTAAAAAAAAAAAATTACAAGAAATGTTACTAATTGGAATGATTCAACCAGGTCAAACAATGCCATCACAAAATCAACGTAACATTGAAAATATTAAAAAATCAAGATACATCAAGCAAAAAGAGTACAATGATATTTATGACAAAATATTAATTGATACAAAAGAATTTATAAAATTTCAACAAAGTGATATTATCAAAGAAAATATGAAAAAACAAATAAGACATTGGATTAATGATTATTTCAATGAAACTGGTAAAATACCAGAGCTACCATCAGTTGAAAGTGGTGGATCTAGAATGATTTTAAGTCGTCAGGTTAATAATTTATATAATAAAATAATTGAATAGAAATAAATATATTTTTTTGTGTTTAATTTTCTTCATAGGGAACTGAAAGTTCAATGAGTAAATCAAAAGAATCATCATCATCAAAAGAATCAAAACGTTCAAAAAAATCAAAAGCTAAAAAAGACAGTGAAATTGATAAATCAGAAGATGATGAATCAGATCCAGGAATAAAACCAGCACCAACAAATTTTTTACCTGAAATATTAAATGCTAATTTAGAGTATCAAGATACTTGGAAAAATAAAGATGAATCTAATAATCCATGGCAAAAACCATATGAGGATATGATATATGCTGATAAAACACGTCAAGTTGAAAATGAAATAAGAGTTATTGTTGATCAAGAAATGAGAAGTAATAATAATTAATGAAAAATTATATATATATATTTTTAAAATTTAATTATAATTATTTAATTTTTTATCAAGATGACATTGAGGCTCTTCAAGCAGCTCTTGATAAAGACAAAGGACACAAAGGTAAACGTCCAAAGAAATCTCAAAAACGTGTACGTCGTTCAGGCAAAAAAAATAAAAGAAAAAAAGAAAAAGATTTAACACCAGATAGAACAACAGAATCTTTATTTGAAGAATTATTAGTAAATGGTATTATAAAATTAGTACCAGAAGTATATTTAAATTCATTTAAAGGTGAAACATCATATGCAAATTATGATCTTTGGTTTGATGATGATAAAAATCCATTGCCAGCAATTGGTGATATCAGACAAATTATTGCTGAATATTGTATTTTACCAATTGGTTCAGATTATATAAGACAATTATCACCACTTGTTAGATCTGTATTAATTGCTGGTCCACATGGAAGTGGAAAAAAAATGTTAGTTAATGCAATATGTACTGAACTTGGTGCAACATTATTTGACATAACACCATCAAATATTGCTGGTAAATATCCAGGTAAATCTGGTCTTGTAATGTTGTTGCATTTAATTTCCAAGTTGTCACGTATACTTCAACCGTCAATAATATTTATGGATAATGCTGAAAAACCATTTGTTAAAAAAGCACCAAAAACTGATAAAACAGATCCAAAAAGATTAAAAAAAGATTTACCAAAATTAATTAAAAATATAACAAATGAAGATCGTGTTATTTTAATTGGTACAACAAATACACCATGGGATGCTGATCAAAAATTAATATATCAAACATATGACAAAGTTATATTCATACCAAGACCAGATTATGGAACAATGTCAATGCTCTGGACGAATTTATTATACCGGGTATTTAGTCATTTTTAATTTAACATTATTCAAATATTAATTCGTTGAATAAATAATTATGTATTATGATATATCTTATTGACCTGTGGGTGGGCATGTGAGTCACGTGTTCTTTGAGTGTTTCTACTTTTTTTATTTTCTTTATAGTATTCTGGAATAAGCAGACAATTTGATACATCAGCAATGACTAAAATTTGTGATGGTTACACTGTTGGTACTGTTATTGATGCGATAAATGAGGTAGACAAAACATTTTTCTTTTATATTTTCGTAATAAATATAACAGGTGATTTCATTTTTATTAAGGTCATGACAACAAAAAGAATGGTACAGCTAAGAGTCCAGCCATTAACACATGCTGAACTTGTTAATGCTCTTGCTGCTAGAGATCCAGTTTATCGTGAGGAAGAAGAAGCATTTTTAGGTAAAAAAAAATAAAAAGAATAAAGAATAAATTAATAATAATTTAAATGTCATTTTAATAGGATGGTTTTCAAAAACACCAATGTGTCGTAAAAAACAACGTGCTGTTGAGTTGGAACAGCAAAAACTTGATGAAGCCAATGAGAAACAAAAAAAAAAAGGAAAAAAATAATATATTTAATTTTTTAAAAAAAAATTGTTTCATGTCAATGAAAATGTCATCTATTCGTCTGCTAATTTTTAAATGACGTATGACATCTGACCATGAAATGCCATGACATTACAGACATGTCACAATGTTACAATTTCCTTTTAAAAATTCAAATGAATATTCAATGAACAAATTTTATTTCAAATTGATGCATTTTTCATCATATAAATGTAATTTATTCAAATGCGAAAAATAATTTTATTTTTATCAGTAGCAGAACATTTTTTTATCTTGACATATCAATCATTTTGATTTGCATGATTATTAAATTCGTAATCAAATAATTATATAATATTTTCATCAACTAAATTATCATAATTGTGCAATAAATTGGAAAAAATAAAAATCTAATTTTTCAAGAGCAATGAATTATGCTTAAATAAATTTAATAATTCAGGCTTTGAACGCGTGAACAAATCAATTGACACACAATCAAAGACCTCATTAAGAAAATTAAATAAAAAAAAAAAAAAAAAAAAGACCAAAGAAATCATACGATAGTTTAGATAATACTCCCCTAAATCGAAACATTTTTTCTTCTTATCAAACATGTGTTTTTAGAATATTTTTCTATTTGACTATTTCATTATCTAGATCAAATGAATACTCACCATATTTTATCAAATAAATAAATTAAAAAATATAATTATACGCTACATAAAAAAGAAAATTTTTTGAATATTTAATTCAAGTAATAAGATAACAATTAATTTGAGAAAAAAATTATAAAATAAATAATGAAGCATGATTTTATAATCGACCACGCATGATATTTTGTGATATCATGTAAAAATTCACGTGTCAATGGAATGTCATTATACATATAATAAACAAAAAAAATATAATCAAGTGGAATATTTTAGCTACCATCATCATCATCATCATCTCATCATCATCATCATCTTGAAATTCAAAAGTCCAAAATCATCAAAATAATGAAATACGCATAGGGGGGAATAAAAATTTCACAATAAAAAGAGGAAAATTCATAATATAATTATCATAAATGTGCATCGACAAAGTAAATAATAAAAAAAAAAATAATAGTCAGCATCTTTGGAGCTGGAGTTCGAGGGTACACATACAAATTATATTTATTTTTTTTTTCTCTATTTGTATTTTAGATGCGCATGCGTTATGTTAGAAAAAAAAAAACAAAAAAAGTATATTTGATTGGTCGAGGGCACATGGTGTGATGTCAGACGACGGCTATCGTCCAATTCAATAATAACGAGTGAGTACAACGTA
>JAPYYR010000659.1:0-32673 GCA_030523065.1 Aphidius colemani
TGGATTAAATTTTTCAATTATTTTCAAATGTCAACAACAAACATCATACATTCACACACACACACAAGTATACATTTTTCCGAGCGTTTCCCGAACACACTTGGTCGTGATTGGCTGGAATTTGTACAGTATCAGGCAAAAATTTCGAGCCACGATATAGACTTTTTGTTTCATTTAATACTACGCTGTGAACGAAACTTCCTATTCCGATTATCGCGGAGGTACTCCCTTAAAATAAAAAAACAATTTATACGAAAACACGGCTTGACATTTAATTATTTTAACCCGACAAAACAAGAAGAGACAGGACTGTCGCCTTTCTCGAAAATTTTTTTGTATTTACTTATTCTCACTTCATCATTAATTTTGAATTTTTTTTATAATTTTGATGTGACACAAAAAATTGAATTTTGATTATGATATATTTCCCTCAATATATCCTTTTCATTGTTTTGAGTGACATTTTTTAGTTAAATCTCTATTCTTTCATGCTTTGTATGATTATAATTTCTAGTGAATTCAGAAAGTCAACTATTTATAACTGCTTTGAAAAGTAAATCTTTCCTAAATCTGATTTTTCAGGGTTTGATTGAACCTTTCGACTATACTTGCTTTCAAAGTACTGTATGTTGTGTCCATATTTATATTTTATTTTTTCATAAGATTTCGAAATTCGCTGTTGTAAAATTCTTTCTCTTGGTCAACATGTAAATGTTTTTGCGGATATCGACCTTTGAGCGAAACAGATTTTATTGCTGCAGTAACATCTTTTGCACTTTTGTCTTGAGTGGTAAAGCAAATGCAAATTTCTGAACTTGTAGATATCGTTTACGGATGCATAGGCACTTATATTAAGAAGGTCACATTGCCATGACTCATCGAGGGCTCTAATGTCAACGTGCCTACATTGATAATATCTGCGAGCATGCTTGTGTGACATAACACTCTTCAAACAATTGTCTTTTTTCCTTTTAGTTTTTTTTTTTTTTTGTTTTTTCTGTAGCTTTATATATTTTCATCCTTCAATCTTTTAATTTTTTCTCCTCTAAGCTTATCCAATTTATGTTGTCATTTTTTGTTACTTTTTCCAATGCCAAATGACAAATTGACAAATGTTCTCAGGGCTATTATAATATTATACACTCTCATTTTCAATCATAGACAGTGCAACTTTTTTTGGGGTCATGTTTTGCGCATCAGAAATGTGACACAATTTTCTTTTTCCAATGTCATAGTGTCCGTCTTTTATTAACTTGGAGCCTTCTCCAGATGGTGCTCGCATTATACTACCGTTACTTTTTTCATCGATAAAGTATTTTTATTTGATCGACAAGTGACGCCCAAATATATTAACACTATACATTATTCCACTCTATTGTCAACGTAATGACTGTGCATTAAAGACTTAATGAGCACACATATTAACAAATAATACCAGCTTCTTTGAGCTCTCTAATAACTGAAAGAATTTTAATCGTGTGACTATTGTTGCCTACTTTTTCTAAAGCTACAAGTGATTGAAGCTGATCGACAAGCTCATTGAGATCCCAATATACATAATGCGTATTTTTTTTTCCAAATTTCTTGTTGTGTCTTGTATCTCAGTAATATCTCGGTTTTCTTCTCTATTATATCGTTTTCCTCGTCATCATTATCACTATCATCACTCATATTATCCTTATAAAAAATTAATGAATTATTTAAAATTTTTTCATCATTATCGGTCAACATTAACTTTTTCACTTCTTCTTCTGTTGTATTATTTTTTTCGTCATATTTTTGGATATCTTCTCAACAACTCGTCTTCCGCTTGAGCTTAATGCTGATTTTCGCTTTGATGGATCTGCTAACATTTTTTTAAGGGTTCAGTTTTAAGTCATACCATTCCATTTGTTATTCTCTCGTTTTCAACTCGACCATATTTAATTAGTTTATGTTTACGTCTAATAGAGTCTTTTGCTTTTTCAATTTCAAAATCAGTACGAGAAAATTGGCATTATCACGGAACAAATATTTAGGTATGTGAGCATAGGTCTGTAATGAATAAAAACTATCAATAGCATGATGTCTATCCGTCCAAAAAAGGTTCGAACATTATCGTGTTTTTCTGTGAATATATCATCAATGGATTTGCTGTAGCTTTCTGAGGCTGAATAAATTTTTCATGTTCGTCTAACAGATAATAGCCACTATCTTCAATTTTAGTGATAATTTCGTCTGAAATTTTATACTTCAGTTGTTTTAGTGATTTTAAATAAACATAAACATTCTCAAATCTTAAGCCATTCGGATGAATTATGATGACAAACAGAGCGTTTGTTTTGCCAGAATTCGATGTACCACAAAACACACCTCTCACACTCTTGGGGAATAAACTGCCATGTTTTTTCTCACGAGAATTTTTCGAAATACTTTCGTCTCCAATTATATCAAAATTAAATGGCAACTTAAGTAATTGTTCTTGAAATTCCAAGTTTTTTCTTCACAACTGATCAACTTGCTTAACCAATTTGTACAAACCTAAAAACATATCAATATACTTGAAATTTTATTAAACTAAGTTAGTTTCTCAGTCACAATGATTGAACATCAACGTACAAAAAAAAAAGGAAAAAAAAGAGAGAGATCTTCTCAATAGTGTTGTCAATAGCTTACCTTTCGAGCTGCATATTCCACAGTTTAATTATTGTGGCCCTGGTACGAAGGTTTATAGAAATAATCGTAGCGTTTTTCTATTACACGAAAATTGCTAAAAATTCATCAAAAACAAAAACATATCGAGAAAACTAAAGAATGAAAAAAATTTAACAAGTCTCAAAGAAATTATAGAATATCAAAAAAATCTATAAAACCCGAAGTGAGTAATCCAATAAAATCAATTTCAGAAGGTGCATGTCATGCTGTCGGAAAAGTTGGTGAGAAGAAAAAAATTTTTTTACTACGAATTTTACGATTGAATATAAAAACTGATTGTAGTATACTATTATTTCTTATACCATTGTTTGCTGCATTAAGTGCATCCATTGCAATGACTGGTGGCGCAGTAATAATTTTGCAAACAGTAAATGTTGTGCATGCAGCAGAAAAGTTACTCTGAGAAAATCAACGTCGTAATAAAAAATGGTAAACAAAAACCATCAATTAATTCAAAAATAAAAACTGTATAATTATATTAAGGTATTGTAAGAGACTTCAGCGAACTTCAATCGAGTCGAGTTGACTTGAATCCACGTCAATTGACCAAGATAATGGCCAATTCAAGTCAATTCAAGGCATCTTTTTACAAAAAAGGACTAGGTCTTTTTTCAAAACTAGCACAAAAACAAATCTGAACAAGAAAAAAAACTTGTGATGCCACTACTTCGAGGTCTCACTAATATTGATCTTATGAAATAGAGAGCTTTTGAAATTTCTCATTTCCGATTTTTCAAATACTACCGCCCCGATATCATCATCTTGATTTGAATTTGTTGTTGCAGATTCTTTGACAATAAAACTCTCATCAGAATCATAAAAATTCTTAAATATCAGCAATATATTTAATTATCATAACTAAAATCTTATTCAAGACTGAAATTTTCCTTCGGTACTCATATACAAAAGAGTCAATACTTCAATATTAAATTATAATTTAATATCAATGATAATTAAATAGAAAATATGACGCATGCACTTTTTCTCTCAATTTATAATATTGTTGTTTGCATTCATCTTCGTTATAACATACCTATTATTATATTTCATTCATTTTTTCTGTATAATATTTCTTTGTTTGCTTATTGGTCAAAATTTAATCTATTTAGGGTCAGAACTCCAAAGCAAAGTATCAGTTCCGGCATTTCGATCAAGAATTCGTATATCATCAGCCCAGCTGAGCAGCAACTTCACTCTGCACAATAGTGCCCACTTCATGATCCCTACTTTTTATGAAATGTTGTTTTTTTTAAATATTTGATGGTTAAAATGACATACACCAAATACAATTTTAAATTCCTGTAATGCATTACATAATTATTTTCTGGATAAAGCGTTGTCATCAATTTTGATTGGTTGGAATCTGGTGCTGTAAAATCTTCTGGACATAATAATAAATCTTTATGATAGTGATGTAAATTTTTTGCATACTCTCAATCAACCTCCAAAATTTACCCTATTTCAGATTTATTTGATAATTATATAATGATTTTCAAATAATTTTCTCACTGAAAGTTTCCAGAAGGAAGATATTGACTAATGTCTGCACTATATAAATTGATTACGCTGAAATACATGATATATGATTTCCCTTTCTTTGGATCATATTGATCACTTATATATCTGTTGTTTGCTTTTGCGTATCGGTTTATGCATTGTGCCACATTACCTCTTATTCCTCTTGCAATAAAAGGTTGCATTGCTGGTTCCATCAAAAGTTTAGTTTTACACATGTTTACTTCAACATTGAATCGAATGCTAGATCTGGTCCAGTAAAACAATGAAGCGCATCTAGACTGTATATTGATAGACAGCTCACACAAATATAAATCGGAATATTCCCCCAATGTCTTTATTTTAAATCAGATGGAAGTCTCTCAATACTACTTGGCATAAATCTGAATCAGTTAGTAAACTGTAGCTTTACAACAGTTTTATCCACTTTTTTCGATATCACTTATAAATATAGGAGCAATTATGCCTTTTTTTTATTAGTGGAATCTATTGCGTGGAGATTGATTCTCAAATTATTCAGCTTCTAAAATTTTGGTATGTCTCGCAGACTCATTGAAAAAAATATTCTACCATATAATAATATCGTACTGAAATGTGGATACACCAAAGAAACGTTCTCGCTGCAGGCACAGTCTACTGTACTGCTGATGGTAGACCGCTACAGCACCAGGATGTCCATGTGAATTCGCAGTAAGCACCCGTATATTCTCGCTGAACTGTACTGCTGATTTAGCAGTACAAAGCACTGCTGTGGCAACTGAATGCGCAGCTGTATGCGTAGACACTTAGTTTATGATTTTTATTGTTGATTTTAACTAATTATTATACTTTTTATTTTATAATTTTGATCGTGATTGTTTTGTATAATGGATAGTTTCGTTGAAAAAAAAGCTTATGGAATGTGGTCTTATCGGTACGATAAAATATTTGAAGCTCAATTTATTTTATAAAATGCATACGTCTAACAATCGAATCTAACTTGTAATCTCAAAACCTGTGAATGCATGAGCATATAAAAAACAATTTTGACTTCATTAAATAACAATAAATTTATATGAACAATAGTAAATATTCTAATGTAAAAATAAGAACGAACATACATAATTAAGTATAATTTGATCCAATTAATTAATAAAAACATATTTTTTTTATTTTCACAGACTGTTATTTGCCAATACAACATAAACATATATTAAAAAGGGGCAAGTCAATGTCTATACGTGTCACACAGCTATTCTTTGTGCCGCTTATACGCCTGAACTCAGCAGCAGTGCTGTACTTGTGCGTGCTCTTACGGCAGTACAACGCTTCGCTGTTTACTCTGCTGCTGCGGCAGCAGGAACGTTTTTTCAGCGTATGATGCAACATGACTTGCATGTTGTTGTGCAGGATGAAAAGCTGCAGTCACACACCACAAAAAACAAGAATTATCTCTTTTTTCTGAATTAAAAACGGTTTTTTGAAGTGAAACTTCTTTACGGAGGGTAGCGAAAAAATTTGAGTCCCCGCTAGCGTCATGCTCTCGGTCAGAATCTCATATAGAAAAACTGAACTAGAAACAGAAAATAATGATGGTGTACTAACTGTGACGAATGATCATATACCAATAGAAAAAATTAAATGATGTTTCACTTGAGCCAATGGAAAGTAATGTTAATCTACTGTTTGTATCAACTATGATATAATTTGTTTTGCTTTATGACGATTCCAAACAGTACAAAGTCACATCAGTATGTAGACTTCCATGAACACTGACTGTCACAAGCGGATAAATAGGAAAGAATTATAAAAACAGAAGGAAAGCCGGCATGTCTTTAATATCTTTAACTACTCCGAAAGAAGTTTCACTTCTTTCGAGCGTACTCTCAACACGCTTATTTTTTTTTTTTCTTTAATAGTTGATATTCGCATTCAGTAATGATAATGCTCTGATTTTTTTTTAAGCTCCAACCGTAAATGCCAAAATTAAACTCTTTAATTTTTTTTAATAACGGATCATAACAATTTTTATCAAGGAAGAATAACTAAATTTTTTGTGAGAAATGATTTTAATTTCTTCACTTTTATTTTCTTTCAAAACCTCATATTCACAATGTAAACATGAATTGACTTTGAAATTGATTGGTTTTTTCGAAAATATTTTTAGTTTTTGGCTGACGACAGTTTCAGAATCTACTAAAAAATCTTCTTTTCTTATATGGTACAAATTAATGACACTTCCAGTTATTATATTGCCTTCAAAAATATTTCCGAAGTCATTCCATTTGACTCTATTATACAATGTCGGTTCATCATGATGAGAGCTCACACAAGCAACATGATGTGAAGTTTTTTTTTCCTCATTTGTAACTTTTCAGTTATTGCTGTGAGTGTAACTATAACTAATTGAATTATATCTCTCATACTTGCTGAATCAGATAAATTTTTAATTAATAATAATTTAATTTTTTCACTCCCCTATCAATCAATACTAGCGATTGTATGAGCTGATTTGTAACCTACACTTAAAATATTAACAAGTTTTTCACATCTTTTCGATGAATACATTTTTGAATATATTATTTTTTTATTTATCAATTTTATTTTTATTAATACAAAAAAATGCATCCAATAAATAAAACTGTATTTATACATCATTGAAAGGTAAAAGAAAGAAAGTGGAAATAAAATATTATATTATTTCATATTAATAAAATAAAAAAGAGAGAAATATGTGGATAGTAAGTAAACATAAATTGTGAGACATGGTTGAGTTTCAATAAATTGTACATAGTAATCACATGTTAATCATATGGGAAAAACTGTTTACTAATGAGACGCTTCAAAAAAATCGGAAAAAAAAATCTTTCGTAGGAATTGTTCATTTCAATGAGAACAACGATTGAATCGGGTGGGAGGCCAAAAAAAAAAAATAAATAATTTTTTTGAATAGGTCTAATATATATATATATTTCACGTTAAAATGTACAGTCAAAATATTATGCAAGTATATATTCATCAACATAAATGTGAATTTTTCTTATTCAGTACATACAATAGTATTTCAACTATATATTCGTTTATAGGTCGCGGGCTTGAAACCAGTTACGAAAAAAATTTGTTTCAATTATATTTATATTCATTTAATAAATTTGCTCCGGGTCGAAACACATCTGTCTATCAGTCTCAAACTGACCAGATCTTGATTTTTTATATATTTTCTAAAATACTTTAATGTACAATACTTTAATGTACTCTTTTTTTTTTATAACTCTTTCCTCGATAATCTCGAATATTCTCACACATGGTAAACAAATGCATAGTTTTTAAGTAAAAATCACGTAACAAATAAAAATATAAATTCAAGTTTCTAACATCCTTTAATGTATTATTTTTCAAAAATTAGGTAAAATCTCACATCTGTTAAGCAAACTCACTAACGACTTTTTAATACAGAGAATGATCGTAACATCGATAATAAAAAAGTAAATTTACAACTATTTAAAATAAAATTAATTCATGAAAACGTCTTGGAGTTTCCGGTCGTAAAATCACTATTGTTTGTTTACACATGGTACCTTCAGGTCACTTTATAGACCACACGAGGCCCAATTATATGGCTAAAAATCCTTCCACCTACACATAGTTTCTACTCTCTCTTAACTAATTTTGACCAATTATAACTAATTTTTCAACTCAGTACACACCCATATTTTGGACTTGACAATTTTCAACAAACTAAAAAATCAGTCACTTTTCAACACTCGTTTATGATATATCTTTAATCAATATTGATTCGCGTACAATGGGATTGGTTTATACTTAACAATAAAAAATAGTAGGACCTGTCTTTGACGACACTTTCAGAGTCAACTCAATATACAATAAACAAAACAAATAGTTATATTTTGTAATAAGATAATAAAGTGAACAAGTGTTAAATTTTAAACCACAGTTTTTGGATTTATTTGTGTTATTCCTATTATTCTATTTTACAACCCATCATCCCACATCTTCTGATAGCTCTGTATCAGAAGCAAGGCCTTACAACTCTTCCTAAATTAACGTGGTCAATTTGGATACGTGGTGTGAAACAATGTTTACACAAGTCATATATATGTATATAAATGTATTTTGAATAAATACTTGTTCATAGGTTGCTGATTTGAATTGAGCTCCGGGAAAATATTCTTTTTTAATATTTATGCCCTACAAAGAAGGTTTTTCTATACAGATGCATAGAAAGAAGGAAATATTTCATTTGGGAAATTACTAACTCTGTTTTACTGACCAGAATGTAGTTCTCCGATCTACCTTCCCCCTGACTACTTCTTGGTTTAGAACGCTTATAGTTATACTACTAACGATCACTATTTTTGTGCACTAGATAAAGTGAATATATAATCGACATGGAACAAAGAATTTGGAAATGTTTTTATACAACTTTAAGATATTGAAAGGACATATATGTTTGATGGGTAAAAATTCTACAACATAATCGTACTCAGAAACAGGTATTAACTTACTGTGGCGTAATTTCCCTTTCCGTGAAATGAGTAGATTCAAAGGCTTTGGAACTCTATCGGCACACATTTGATCTCGATTTTTTTTTTGATGAATTCCGAATATGGCATTTCGTCCAATCTTCATGTAATGCCAGCCCATATTTTTAGGCAAGCTCACTCTAAATAATGACGTCATAAATCGCATTTTGATAAAATAAAGTTTACTTCTATTGTTGAAATATCAAAGTTTGTCGAAAACTGTAAATACTTTATTAGAAAACCTCTTTGACATCAAAAACACTGTTGAAAATATTCAAAATCGTTTTTTTACGTCACCCCACTTATCATTTTTACAATGTATCTTGAAATTTACACCATCACAGTAGTGATCACGAACGTTTGAGCATTCTCTAGTCGTCAACTCGTCTAATAGCACTCCATAAATCTCATTTTCAGAGAATGTTCCGCAATTTTTGATCGTATTTCACTTCATATTCCACGAGGAGCCTTTGTGAACTGATGAACTTGACTAATCCTGAAAAATAATAAAGAAATTATCAATTATATCAAGAGGATGTTATTTGAATGCGATAATAAACTTTTCATTCAGAGAAAATATTCACAGGTTATACGTTTTTAGTTCGCAGATCAGATGAAGCAATTTGAAAATTAATCTCTCGTGTAAAAATTGAACTAATTATTTTTGACTCATTTCAAAAGTGTGCCACAACTCGGCACTTTTAAGATACGCCGGAAATGGAATTTTATTAAGACATTCCTCCAATTTATTCCATTTTTATGTATTTAAAAATATAACTTTTTTTTTTGAAATTTTCTGACGACAATGAATTGGAAAAAAAAAAAAAAAAACTATACAAAAACGTTCCAGCCCACTCTCATTTTGGATTAGATGAACGCAATTTAAGTAGTTTATTTTATGAAAAAAATTTCATGAATTCCAATTAGGGCTTATTTATTGCGAACAAAAATGAACATTGAAAAACTTCACGTTACCGACTCGAATACATCACAAAAAATGACAAAATTTGAGGCTGAATAAAGAGCCATAAAAAAAAAAGTAAAAAAACCTCCAACTCTTAAGGGTCAAGAAGATGACCAGCTAAAGTGACATTAAATGCCATGTATATATTATGAATAATTTTTTCCGATAAAGTAGAAAAACTCGTACTGTAGTATCAACAAGAATTTTTCACCATCCTCTTCTGTAATCGCCAATTTGTACATGACAGCAACCAACAGACCAGAGATTTTTCAACAAGAGCAATGGCCCACCGACGGCCATCTTGGCTAGCGACTAGCTTAGTAAAACATAACAGAGGTGCGGTCCACCATACTGGTTTCTTAACGTTATTTTGGCGCTGTCACCAAAATGTAATGAGTTTTGTAAGTTTTTAGTAGCAGACGAGAGCATAATGACTCTAACCTCTAAGGTCGCCCTTATCTTAGTGGACATTGACTTTTGATTAATTAACTCGCATAACCTGAATACAATACGATAACAAAGATACTTGCTTCTCACAGGCTTTACCAAATATCCTCCAGCTGCTTTTTCACTTCAGTGCACCAGCCATTTGGAAGCAAGATCCATTTGTAGCCACACAGTTTTTATGTCGAACTATTTTGCCCATTTAACTACTTAGTTATAGGATACCCTGACAGTAATTACACTCTTGTGATAGTGCAAATATACAATATCCTATCTATAGTATAGAGTAGCGACATTGTATATAATCCTACATTACATCCATGCCATTACATCGAAAGCTTGGTTGGTTTCATCAACGTGCCTAGGAACATGTCGACACCACATCTGGGTTTGCTAACTCTGCTAAAAAGTTTATTCAGCTTTACCACTGACATTAACTAGCTCTACCATAAGAGTATATTGACATCACCAAGTCCTTTTTAAACTCGACTGGCCAGCTTTATTGTTAGCCAACTATAACCTGTTTTCAGTTCTGGTGCTATCAGCCAGCTGCAAAAGCTGCAAACCAGTGCCTAACACTACTTGTATTTCTTTCTGGGCCTATATTTTTCACTAGCAACTAGGTGGAAACATGCGCAGGAACCAATATTCATATTTCAGTCCGAAATAATATTTTTCGAGAGTAAATCTACGATGCTGACTGTGTCTACAGTATACAACTAAAAAAAGTTTTGTATCACTGTGATTGATCTTTTCAGCCGAAATAATTTCTTGTCTATTCACGATAAAATATTCGTTCATGCAATCAAATCATTTGTTTGACAACTGAGCACGTAGAACAAACGCTAACTTCCCTGGGTAAATCATTTCATTGAAAAGATGATCTGCGTAGCTACGTCTTAGCCCTATCTATTTGTCCTTATAAATTAAGTTTTTGAAGTGAAGTTTCTTTATGGACGGTAGTGACGAAAAAATATGGGAATTGGTGTCACAAGAATCGGGGACGGAAATGAAACAGTGCTCCATGTAACGGAACATGAAACACCACATAGGCATAGTAACGAACCCCGAAACACACAGTCTAGTTTCTAGATGGTAACGAAAAATGAAACGCAGATACATATGTTCCTGACACTCAAGTATATCGAAAGTATACCTATGCAGTGTATGAAAAAACATAACGGGCATGTGCATAAACAAAAATTATACCGCGTCAACAAGTGTTGCCCATTCTGTATGTGTTAGCGTTCTAAAGTGACAGTAAAAGTCATTATTTGTTGTTAGTCTTGATAATTAATATCATATAATAATCAAATCTCTGACTACATAAGTGTGAGCACATGTACATATACTTTTAGACATTCAAGTACATGAGTTTGGTCTTATCTATTTGTATATATGTATAGAAATATAGGAATATCATATGATAAATGAACTGAATACGTAAGAAAATGGAAATATATTTATATATATACATTTACATATTAAGTGTACATCTGTAAATATATATTGTGACGAGTCATACTCGTCTGCCTTATACTCATTAAGTTAGCATTATCGTGTTTTTGACTGTTAGGTAAGGATGGTCATTATCGAAAGGATAAGACATAGGAAAGCCTTTGTGGCTATATAAGTCGATGCACAGCCATCGATAGTTTCTCTCTTTTTGGTGTTAGCTGCAAGGATCTACCGTCTCTTTACAACAGCTTTCCTTCCCTCCTAAGAATCGGAGCCATCCGATTCAAAACCTAGGAGTAAGAGTCGTCTTCTCCTAACTCCTTTTTCTGTTGTAGTCAATGTACGGATAATATTGGTCATCCCTACCTTATTTTATAATTTATTTATTATATTTTTACTTCGGACTTACAAACAATACTCAATTTAACGTTAATATAATAGTATAACCACTTGTCATTTTATTGGTTATTAATTAACCAATACTTTGTCATTAGTCAAAATGAACTCGATCCGTTCTTAAGTGCTCGAAACTATCTGTTGGCGAATATTGATTATTGTTTCTATTGTGCTTCTTTGATCTCAGTGACTTATGGTTTATATTCTTTACCCGGCCCTCTCTCCACGAATCAGCATACCGAGCAACTCCAGGCAAATTCTTCAATTCAATTTCAAGGTTATTTTACAGAAGGATCATCTGCATTGTGCACTATTTAGATTATTTGTTGTTAAGTTGACGTGGAGGTCATTAATTTTGATTATTTTTCAGGAAAATTTTCTTTGGATTGAAGTACATTTGGATTTTCCTTACTTAATTTCATTTCATCATTATATTTTATTGCCATCAATAATCTTAACACTATTCCCATGGAAGACGAGGAGATCCTCGCTTCTTGGCCCACAAGGAGCTATAACTAGGCAGAAAAGCGGATGAAAACCCAAAGCTTAGCCAGACGAACTCGAAGTTGAGAAAAGTGTGGCTGATTCAACTATTGACGGAGACTTCCCTCCTGAAAGAATTACCCGCAGTTGAAGAAAAATTACCAAGGACCCCCCAGTCAATATTTTTGTCATGGAACCTTCACCAGAGACTACTCAACGAGAATCCCAGCTCAAAACCTCTTAAATCAGTTTTCACTCTTAATATTACTATCGAATCGCACCCACATACCAACCTTAGTCAAGAAGTCTCCGAAGCCAGCCGCTACAATATCCACTATTCTACAAAATATAGTTGCTACTTATTACAGAAGCGTTATTCAGGTTTGGATGGCGACCTATCTCAACATGCGCAATTCATACCACCTCACTCCGACCAACGTTGTGACCAACGTTTTGTCTGCACACGTTGAACAACGTCAGCGAAGACCAAGGTGCGTTATTGCGGAGTGCTACTTTTACTACTCCAGTCGCGAACTTTCCAGAGCCAGAATCAATTCAACCTATCGCTTCTAATCACCAAGATTCTTACTTAATAGAATGTTGGAACTGCAAGCGACGTAGTCATTTTTTCAGGGATTGTCATGAATCTCGTAGAAGGTTTCGTTATCCTTGTCACAGACTAGACGTTACCTGGATTACATGTCCCCTTTGTAACCCGGGAAACGACAGTCGGAAAGCATAACTTCGGCAGATGGGGCTGCTATTGCTAAACAGCCGACCACTAGTCAGCCAGTTGGGCTCACAAGACTCGTTGAACCTATAACAACTCCGGGATTGCCAGAAGGGCACCCCACACCTGAAGAGTTAGTAAAGCTTGTACTTAAACCGACAAGTCAATAGGAAACTCTTGCCGAAATTGTTACAAACAGAGTAAATGGGCTACACCAGTGGTACTAGTCCCTACAGGTAAAAATTAATATCGTTTTTGTGTAAATTGAGTTCTCATATCATATCGTATCGTATCTAATTGTACATATATAAAATATATGTCACCAAAAAAATACGATTTCTTTTTATTTGGGACCATATCATATGGTCCCAACGACAGAACTTTTTGAAGAAGGGAATCTCTATTCTTCTAAATTTCTAATGAATTTATGATGAATGATGATCACAACAACTTCAATGTTGAACGAAACAGTAAAGACAAAAATGATCATATGATTACTTGTTTCGAGCAGTTAATTCTATTCAGAATTTATAGATACGATTACTCAAATCAATTTTCGTCATAGTATGCTTAAAAAAAAGCTCTTTACAAGCGTAACGTGGTGGAGCGGATACCATGTACGCTTTTCCATCTACAAATGATAGGTTCGATCCCCGCAATAGGCATTAGGAAAAATTAGATAAGTAAGTTCTTAATAATACGTAAAAACATTTTACATGTAAGTTAGTTTACAATGAGGACTTTCAGATTCGATCTGATGACTGTATCTTCTTCTTTATCATATCAAAAAATTGCAGAATATTTGGATTGGAATTTTAGAACGGTGCTTTAAAAAATTACAATACCGTATTGTAAAACGGTTTAGAACACCATATTTTATATTTTGTATAACGTATTCTGAAATTACAAAATCAGTACCCCTCAAGTTTAGAACATCTGCATTTTAGTTTTAGAAAAATGACAATACGGTATTCTAAAATGATTTAGCATACTGTTTTTATAAACTACATTTAAAATATTTGTATGAGTACGCACTACTTTCAGAACATGTATTCTAAATCTCGGTTTGAAATTTCGATCAGTATACATCTCAACCTTAGCTACGTCTTAACCTCAACGATTTAGCCGGAGAAATGATTTGACTAAGAATGAGCTTTTAAGCTACAAATATTCCTCGACCTTTTGCTCACTGTTATTTCTGTTTTTTTTTTTTTTATTTTCGGTGCTTATGTTAATTTTTTATCCGGAAAAAAAAATAGAGGGAGAAAAATGGAGTTCAGTAGTAACGTCATTCTATGGTATGTAATCCCCTCCTCTTTCTACTCCCGCGGTCACTTGATTCCCTATCGTAGTTTTTTCTTCTTTGAAAAAAAAAAAAAACGCAGCAAAAATAAAGTTTTAATACTTGATGGAGCTGAGTTATTCTCGGGTGAGCTATTCGTGCCCTCCGAGCGCGTCATTCTCGGGTAGGTCATCAACGTCCTTCAGGCACAAATTTGCCTTCTACCAATTTCTATTATCAAAAGAAAATTAAGAACGGGTTGTAAATGAAATTCGAGTGGAAAATTCAGGAGCTCAGCCGTTCTCAGTCGAGTTATTTGCGCTTGTCGAGCGCTTCATTGATCATTGAGATTTCTTCTTATCAAACAAAAAAAAGATGATGTAAAATCGAAATTTCATCACGAAAATTAAGGAGCTAAGTAATTTTCGGGTGAGTTTTTCGCGCCTTCTAGGCGTTTATTTGCCTAGTGTAATTTTCGATTATGAAAAAAAAAGGCCAAGGTATAAATAAAAATAAGAAGCTTGGCTGAGCTATTCGCGCCGCTCGAGCCCTTATTTTCTTATTGAAAAATTTCATTTCTAAAAAAATAGAACAAGGTCATAAAAAATTTCAACAATAAAATTCAGGAGCTCTGTCAGTTTCAGGTAGCGTTGGCCTGTAGAAAATTTCTACTATTGAAAAAAAGAATAAGGTATCAATAAAATTCGAACAATAAAATTAAGAAGCTTAGTCGTTCTCGGGTGAGTTATTCACGCTCTCCGAACGCTTATTTGCCTATGTGAATCCTTATTAACACAAAAACAAAAGATGTAAAAATAAAATTCAATCACAAAAATTCAGAAGCCACGTCATTCTTAAGTAGGTAATTCGCACCATTTAGATGCTCACCTGCCTATTGTAATTTTTCGATTTAAAAAAAAGGAAAAAGCTAATTTCTGAGGGCTGATAGCCGAGAAACCGATGTGGCCTAAATGATTTCTCTCTATCAATTTTCTCTTTCGAAATGAGCTTTCAAGTCTCAGACACAAATGGCTATAGTTAAGATGTAGGACACTCGAAATACAAAGGGAGAAAATTCAGCCTGGGAATGAGTTCAGTAACAGCCTAATTTTTGACAAATTAAAACTAATTTTGTGATAAGGTACAGTCTCATTTTCTAGACTTCCCAGGAAGAAATCGCATAGATGTACGTACATCAAATTAGATCTAACTAGATATAATAAAATCTAATTAAATATTGATAAATCTAAAAGAAGCGCAATCTGATTATATTTAAGCATATATAATCAGATATATTCAGAAATACTGAGATCAAATTAGATCTAATTCTATCCCAAAAGCAGCAAGATCTGATAATATCTAAGCGGATATAATTAGATATGATAAGATATGATTAGATATAGTGAAATCAAATCAAAACTATAAGTAGATCGTATTAAATTTAAGCAAATCTTATGAGATCTAATTTGAGTCACTAAAATTGTTTTATTTTTTACTCTACTGACATATTAAAATATATAGAGTTAATGTTATTTATTTGCATTTTTTTACAAAACGAAAACTTTAAGAAAAAAAATAGTATGCATTACTCACATTGCGCCCCTGTTACACAACGAACTATTTTGGCCTAGCGGGCGGGAACTGCTCGTTTGTTGCCTTGAATTTGTGGTGACAGTTTCAGATGAGTTTTAAAATTCTAGTTTTTTTTCTCGTAAATTTATCCGTAATAATCCATTAAATTTTTTCATTTACATGCATAAATACCCTCAACTGTGAACCTAACAATAATCCAGTCATTATCGTGTCGTCAATTTTTTATGATATCATCGCATCGTCGGATGCATTATCGTGTCATATCGTGAATATTGTCGAAATTATCATCGACATATCGACGATATTTTCATTATTATAACGAGAATGGCGTGAAAATGACGATATTTATGTAAATAATTGAATATTTTATTTTATAAAATTACTTATGATCAAGGCCAGGATGTTTGCCCGATTATACAGTGCGGTTTACTAACATCCCATAAAAATCAACGAAAAACTTTTGAAAAATAGGAATAAATGGACCCGCGGTTATTTTATTTTTATTAGAATTATCATGGATAATAACATCCTGACCTTGATTATGATATATTTTCATTTAATATTATAATTTTTATTTTGTTGCCATATTACTGGATTTATCCTGCTGAATATTACTACAACGTAAAGAATTGAAAATAAATAAATATAAATATTATCGACAATATTTTTTATTTAATTCAATCTGTTTAGAGAAGTCGAGTACAAAACTTTGTTTTTCGTTTACTTCGAAATTGGTTGAAATATAAACATGATTCAATTGAGGCCAAGTTAATATAAAATATTAGACTTCACACTATTGAGAAATCTTACCACTAAAATTTCTTAGTAATACATTACCGATATATAATACCTGAAACTATTTTTTTTGAGATTAAATACTTGACGAAATGAATACATTAAAAAAAATCATACTCATGTAAAAAAGGTTCTGCAAATAATTTTCTATGAACACAAATGAATAATAATAATATGAATAATACACACAAATTCCAGAAGAATAATCAAATGTGACAAGATGTCGAAATGTATATTTTGATTAAAGATTTATTAGATACTCATTCGTGTAAGTTTAATTTACTCGCGCATGCACTTACACGGAAACACACATAATATTTACAATAGGTTGTTGATTTTTTCGATGTTTTGGTAGACGAGGTTCTTGGAGCCGATATTGATAAGATTCTTGAGTGATCAGGACAAGAAATGAATGAGTTATGCCAAGCTAATGAACTTCGCCTTATCCTGATGATATATAGTTGAATGATGTGCCACAACGAAGCAAATAGCTTAATTAGCCAAAGGATGCCTTCCAGAATTTGCCTTGTTGTCACTGCGTGGTGATGTTGGATAAATGTCCAAGTGTTGTTACAATCAATTATTATCAACAGACTTTGATTAGTAATATTCACAATGAATTATTTTGAATATAATTATATTTGAAAATTATTTTACGGAAGTGGGATAGATGCGAAGCGTCCCACCGTAGTATTGTTTTCTTTGCATATTTTTGAAAGAAGTCTTATAACTTCCATAATAATTAACTTGGATTAATCAAATTAGGTTCAAATGAAAGATATTGACAAGCGCTACAGCTTCTGATGAAAATAAACTTTTTCGGATGATTATTAAATTTACAAATGAGAAAAGAAAAATGAAGCGAAATCTTTGAAGCAAAATATTAAGAAAACTAAGAAAAAAACCTGGATGCAAAAATTTCACAGAATACAGTAAAAGATGTGATAAAGATAGTTAAAAATTGTTTATATCTTTTTGAATTGAATTTGGTTGTTTATTGAGGAAAAACTGAAACCACGTAAAAAGATTTTATTTTACTTTTAATGGATTGCTCGTCAAAAAATTTACATCCAGAGCTATACTCGAAAATTATTCAATAATAAGTTTTTTTATAATTAGTGATTGTTTATAAAAAATAACAGAGTGAGTAGTTTATAAAATAAAAAGAACTACGAAGAAATCATTGAATGAGTATTTTTTGGCTGAACTTGTAGGAAATTTTCTAACGAATTTTTTGATCATAAAACAAGATTTTTTAGATAATTATTTAACTAATTAATCAAGATCCCCACAATTATAATTTTTTTTTTTTTTTTTGCCATGCGCATGCGCACTTGTGACTACAGAGCACAAGACTTGACTAAGACTCTTCCATTTTTACCATTATTCCGGTAGATGGTAGCACTTAACATCTCTAGCACTTAAAATAGTTTGTTTATTTTCTTTGTTGATTTTGTAAATTTTAAGGTTAAATTGTTGTGGAACAAAATAAAAAGTGTTATCAAAGTTCATAATATTACTTAATTTTATAAATATTTATTTACGAATTGTCAACATAATATCTTTACTCTTAACATGTCCTTCTCTGTCCTCTGATAGTGCTTCGTGCGAGCAAGAATCACTCGCATTGTGCCCTTGTTAAACAACAACATACTACATTATAACTCACGGACTAATTAGCAAAAAGACTTCGTAATAGAGTCCAATTTTGTGATTCGAAAAAGTCTGTCACCTGTGCTCTTGTTGCACAATATACTATATTATAACTCACGAACTAATTAGCGAAAAGCTCTATCATCTGTATTATGTGTTTGTTCTGTCTTTTTCCAATAGTTTTTGCACGCAGAGAAGAATATGTATAGAGATAAAATATTCTGTTAACCGTTACCATATTATATCGTTCGAATTATCATTTATGTGACTTAAATGAGTACATTCGGTTTTATGTCGAAATTTCACAAGTCATAAAAATGGCGCAATAAATTACCTAACGTCAAATAAATGAAAAAACTTCGTAGTAGGCTCATTAGAAGAATTTTTTTTCCAGCCTCCCATGGGCTCTTATCGTGTCTCAGATGATCATAAAAATCAAGTGAGATTTTAAAGCCATTTATTTTTTTTCATCCTATGAATAGAGGTTGAATTTTGCCATTCAATCAACACGTGAAAAAAATATTTTTTCAATTATATTGAAAATCTCTGTTAATTAGCAAGATAAAAATAAAAATGAATACAATGTAACGAAGCTCTTACAATGACCTCCAGAAAGTGTGAATACTTTTTTTCCTACCTTCATTCAATTTGTCTGAGATGAGGCTACAATTTGAAAAATATTAAAAAGCAATAAAACTTTTTGATGGAAGAAATCAAAAAATTCATAACTTACAAACTAGTCAACTTAGACACTTCAAATTCAGCTTGAAAGAAGCATCTTGGAAAACTTAAATTTTTTAAAGTTGAAATGTTTTTATCCAAAATATTTCAGGAAAACTAAATAAGTGTTCAGCAAGTTCTAAAAAATTTTTTTTTCGAGCTCATATTTTTTTTTTGAGACGCTTGAGCTCCCAAAGAAACAATGTAGAAGGTTACTTCGAGGAAAAACAAAAAAAATTAAAGTCGACACGATCCAATATATATATTGAGCGTTCCACTTCAACTCAGACGGTTTTTTCCCTCACCCTTCCGGATTCTAGAACTAAATTTTTTTTAGGTTCCTTGGGGACCCAAAAGTACCTCTGATTGTTCTCTTAATTTGACTAACATTCAAACATAAAAAACGCTGACGTCTCAAGAGAAAACTATAATTGCGACATTTTTGAAATTTCTGTATTTTCGACTATGAGAAGTTCAGCTTAAAGTAAATTTATTTTTTAATTTTCATTGTGGGATGGTAATCGGTTCATTAAAATGAAATTTTTTTTCTACGCGAAAATCGCTAAAATTGATATAGTACTTTGATTTATTTCGTAAAAATTTATGTCCCTATAATTTCTCTACAAATAACGACATTTATTTTGAGAGATTAGACCTATTTTTATGTATTTTCGTTCAAAAATTTATCGATTCAAATGGAAAAAAAATCGCTTTTTTTATTTTGAAAAGATGAAATTTGTTCTTTATTCAACTCGGTCAATTTTGGAATGAAAATAAATCAGAATGGATCTTATCTCTTAATATGGATGTTGTGATTTGTGGGAAAAGTGTAGAGACATAAATTTTTCAAAATAAAATATTATATCAATTTTAGTAATTTTTGTCCCACAATGAAACTTAAAAAATAAACTAACTTTGAGCTGAACTATTCACAGTGAAAAAATCAAAAATTTAAAAAATGTCGAAATCATAGTTTACTCTCAGGACGACAGCCCTTTTTATTTTTAAATCGAAGGTAAACGTTTGTAAAAATAAGAGAAAAATCAGAGGTAGTTCTAGGTCTCTAAGGAATCTAAAAAAAATTGAGTTCCAAAATCCAGAAGAGTAAGTGTATGGTTCAAATATATATATATATATATATATATAATGAAAAAAAAGATGTTTTCCGCACTGGATTGAAACAAACACATATTCCGAAGACATATTTATATCTCGTATAAAAATAATAAATAAATATGAATACAATTTAAAAGAATTTTTTTTCCAAGCTGGATTGGAACCAGTGACCTATAAACAAATATACAGTTGAAATACGATTATATATATTAAATTAGAAAAAATTCATATTTTTGTTGATAAATATATATTTGCATAATATTTTGACTGTACAAAAAATTTGTTTTACATATTATTCTCCAATGATAAGACCATCATTTTCTGTGCTTGAAACTTTGTCAGTTTCAGTATTAGATTCTCGATTTTCAATGTCGTTTTCAACCGCGTCTTGATCTGACACATATACGACATTACAGAGTTCTACAACAAAAAATCCAAAAAACATATATTAGCTTCTATATAACTATTGATATTATTTTTTTTTTTCTATAATCAGAAAATTTCAACTCACTAACATTTATAGTTGTACTATATCTATTATCTGGTACCAATCAATACATCGTTGGGAAGTAGAAAAATTCATATCATTATTATAAAAAATATTTTAAAAATCGAATGTCAGTTCACACGTTCACTCGTTAATTTACACGTGAATTTACACAAAATCTGCAACTATTTTGTAATTTATAGACCTTTTTTTATAAGTTCATTAAGTAATATTAAATATTCCCACACACGATCTACAAATGCATAGATTTTCTACGTAACAAACGAAACTATAAATTACACTAAATTGAATAAATACATCGAGTTCTACTCCTCTCTTAATCGTTAAATTTTCAACTTTTATTGCTCTGTAATTTAACACTTTTTTATGGCCAAAACAAGTCTCCCAACAGCTCCTAGTGAATTTTAACGAACTTTACACTCTCTTGAACTATATTTTGACTAATTAAAACAAATCTTAAGAACTAAATTCACACTCATTTTTAAAACTTGACAATTTTTAACGAACTGAAAAATCAGTTGCTCTTCAACACTCGTTTAATAATAATAAAACAGATTAACTAATGATAATTTAGCGAAATAATAAAGTGAATGCAATATTAGAATATAAGCTACAGTGTTTGTATTATTTATAGTGTTATTCCTATTATTTTATGTACAACCTATCACTCCATATTCTTTGATAGCACGGTAACAGGCATAAGGCCTTACAACCTTATAAACGTGGTAATTTGGATACACAGAGTGATACAAAATATATGAGTGATCAATATGATCCAAAGGAAGGAAAACCATTTATTATGTATTTCGACGTGCAGGCATGGATCAATATCTTCCTTATGGAAATTTTCAGTGAAAAAATGATTCGAATATTAATGTGACAGAATTATCGAATGAATCTGAAAATGGTTCAATTTTGGAGGTTGATTTAGAGTATGCAAAAAATTTAAATTCAAACAAATTTCCATCAAGATGATGATATCGAGGCCGTAGTATTTAAGCCTCTGTGTGCTATGAACACATTACTATCTGATAGTCTATTCCGCTCACTCTGTTGGGCGTGGAACTGTCGGGCGCTAGTTTCAGCTCCATGATTGCAAACACACAAAAAAATAATTAACAGACAATCATCACGGACTGTTATAAAACTCAGGAAATGTTAAGTATAATCGACAAAAAAAAATAATAAGTGACTCTTTTGAGTCATCAATTCACCTATATGTAAAAAGTCATGAGAAAAAAAAAAGTAGCTCAGCAACATTTTATAAGACAATAAAACTATTATCGATTCGATTGATATGGATTGTCCAGCGCATGGCAAACTACCAACTCAGGTATGTTCAAAAAACTATGTTTATAATCATAGTTAACAGGTCAGTTCATGGACTCTCAGTCGTCCATTGGCTAATGTACAAAAATTAAGAACGTGGTTCCGAACTACCTGGGGATCAGCTCCATCATTGAAAAAATCTATTCAGCATTTTTGTGATCTTGAGACTCTGGAAAAAATGTCAACGAAAGATATTGGAAATTTGCCAGAGAGATATATTTTTTTGCTTTCACCAAACTAAATAAATGTTGTATGGAAAAAAGAACCAGAACAATTGAAAACAAAAAAAGAATTCCGTCAATATAAACGTCGTATTGAACATTATCATCTTCAAAACAAAAAAGCCGATGAATTTTACGGGCCTATTCATCTATGATGAAAGATTGTAAAATGTGTCAGGCTAAAAAATAAATAAATAGATGAAAGAAAAATTTCCAAACATTTATTATTAGAGAGAGCTCTGACGGGGTATATGTATTTGAAGTTAGTCGTCTCTGACGTCACTTTTTAAATTTTTTTTCATATCTTGCTATTCAATTGCTCAAAAAAAAAAAATAAAAATAGTTTCACTTCATATATCGATAATTTTCTTTCTAATCAGCCCACCCTCAATTATTCCGGTCTACTATTAAACAAGATATTAGACTTGATAAAAGCCAGGAACAAAATCTTACTTAAAATGAATTTTCAGGCTAAAATGCTTTTGTTTTTTCAGATACGTCCGCGCTGATCCCCAGTTTCCGAATTTTTTTTCTCATACATATACGTGTGTGCATGCAGACGCTTGTCCAGAATATCAGCTTCAAGAATTCGTTTGGTAAAGCTCAACAAAGCCCGATCTTCTAATAGAGTTTTCTGGTCTAATATAAATACGTTTGTTACATTTTATCCCACTATGTAGCTCATCGTTATTTGGTTTAATACTGATAATGGTAGAACTATAGAGTAATGCTTTTTTTTATATATTTTTTCATATTCGCAATTTCGTAACTTCCTATTGGAATTTTAATCACTTTATCCCCTTCAATGTAGACTTTATTATGACCAATATCGATATTTGGTATAGAATTAAATGTTGTAGACTCGACAAGCCCAGCAACATAATTTTTACTTGCTGACAACCATATCGGTGGAAAGTATTGTGTATCATAAGTCGATGACCTACAATGTCAACGTAAATGAATCATCTATGACTAATGAATCTTTGAGCATGTGTCATAATTATTTATAGTCTCATGCCAGCCAAGAATTTGAGACATAGATCGCCACAAATAATTATATTATAATTTTGATAGTTTTCATAATTATATTCAATGCTACCAACACCGAGATCATTGATCAGCTCTTGTAGAGGCTTCAAATCATTAAAGCTATTAAAATAAATAATATCATTGAGACGTTTCTGGTACGCAACCCGAAGTGCGCCAGTACCATAACGATCATCAAGATTTAGAATTGCTGATTCATTTTTCCCGGGACCAGTTATTGGTAAATTATTTCTCATGAAAACTCCACTTACAAACTTGCTTACTATCAAGATAACAATGTTTAAGAATGTTTTTATCGAAAACAACTGAGTCTAGTACGTTATCCAAATGTATATCTCATCGAAAAAATTATAAAAAAACGTTAAGATAAAGTACTTGAACGATGGCTTGGTTTCGATCTTGAACATGATACATGAGAAAACGCATCATATATATAAATAATTATTGTAAATAAACAAAGAAAGAAATTTGAAATAAATAGTCATAAAAACAATTTTGAGACGTAATCTATTTGTTTTCTAAATATTGTGTATGTAGGCTTAGATGAGTTTTCTAATAATACAATTTGATCATTGTCTGCAATATATTGCAATGATGAATTTTTTCCCATTTGATGAGAAAACACATTTGTTGTATTTCCTTCCTAAGAAAACAAGATCCAAACATCATTTAATAGCTGTTTTCTCAATTTTTGTCGTATAATCTCTATTTCGCATGATTTTTGCGATTTTGCTTGGTAGAAAAACGTTAAAGTCATCATCCAACGGGGCAATGACTACATTATATTTATTATTAATTCTACGTAAAGATGTTACTTTGTACTTTTCATTGACTTCCAATGCAGATACTTTTTTTCAAGTCCAAGTTGTTGTTGAAGTTTTGTGGAACTTTCTTTCAATTGAAACCGCAGCTCCATTTAGTTGATTGGAAATAAATGACGCGTTAAAAACAGAGTAGTTTATATTGCATCAAGTGACATTTGATCTTACGAATATATTTTGAACTGATGATTAGATAAATAAACGAATAACTGAATTAATAAATTTGTTAATTGATAGATAGTAGATATATATTTGTTTTACCGAGATTAGAACTGGTAGTGTCAAAGCATAGTGCTTTTACACGAGTATCAAGCTTCCACTCTTTTAAAATTTGTACAAGGGCCTCAGCCTGTTGTTGGCCTGTTTCATTCTTGATTTTTGAAGCACCAAGAAGATAACTAGTGTTCACTCCAGAAACTGTGACATGGATGCGATTGACTATTCCAAGTCCGACAATATCATTAGGAATTTCCCCATCAAAATGAGCAACCAAATAATTGTTCATTTAAAGATGCTTTTTTAAATCGTTCGACAACTTCTTTTGAAATTTCATTCGATATCGACGTACAGTACTTGCACATAAATTAGTCACTCGAATTATGTCCTAAGCCGATAAAGACAGCAGCAATTATATAAATTGCACTCCTATCAATCGGAGCAGTTCTATCGAGTACGGAAGCAACAAGTTGTGTTTTTCGTTTTTTCGTTGGTATTTGCTGCATCATTCAATACAGAAATTCTCTTTGAACGTGCATTTGAAAATTATAAAGGTAGAGTTTCTTCAACTCCTTCTCTAGTGAGTATCTTTTAAAAAATAATTGTGAGGGACTTATTAGATAAAATAAGATGAAACATCACTATCAATATCACTTATTTGAATAATCAATTACAAGAACTAAAATCTTTAAATATCACTTTAAATCCTTTGTTTATGAAAAATTGAATGAAAAAAAAAGTGCAGAAGGAAGTGTTGTACATAATGAATAATCGATATGAGATACAAATCGAATTATTTAAAAAAGCTTACCTTTGCTTGCAGTGTTATTCGTATTATTACGTTCTTCATCTATTTCGTGTACGATGTCATTGTTATGATTTATATCCATATTATTATCATTGTTAACGTCAGTAATATTATTATTACTATCATTATTATTGTCACTATCAGTATTATTGATATTATTATTATCAATGTCTGAACAAACTGTACAAATTAAACCACGTCTCGTAAGCTGATATCTGAGACTTAAAAAAATACGTTCGATCTTCTGTACGTTATTCGACGATATCTTGACGAGCAATATTGGAAATATTTTTCATTTTCTTTAAAGAAATTGACTCATTGGCCATCTAAGTAGGAGATTTTTTTTGAAACGACTTTCAAACAATTCGTTTCAATCTCCATGATGATTTGCAATGGTTTTTTTTTGTGGGTAATTGCGAACAAATTCAAGCTGGAATATTTCTACTTGCATAACTGATTTAGTCAATTTTTAATTGATTGTTCGATGACATTTTTCGTAAGCGAAACGAAACTCAATGAATGAAACTGTTTTTTTTTTTTAATAAAATAATGAAACTCTTGCGTTGTCACACTCACTTTTGTTTCAGGCATGGAAACAGTAAGAGTGCTTCGCCTTATCATTGATCTTTTGCCTTGTCAAGAGCAGAGAATAGATGAAAGAAACATAAGTTACGAGAATGCTCGACCAAAATTAAAAATTAATTGAAAATCTGTTACTTTTACTTTTTGCTCTTCAGAACAAACAATAAGTAATAATAAATCTGACATGGAATCTTCGAATTTGTCAATAAAAAAAGGCGTCTTTTGAATCTTCATATTCTATCGTAATGCAGTAATAATTAACATGGTTTATAGTTGAGTCTCATTAGCTCAAATTTAACCATCGGTGTGGAAAAATTTGAAAAACTTCATGAGGGTGTATTTGAGAGTGTAAAATTAAATAGTTGGGGTGAAAAATCGTGAAAAAATTTTTTTGGGGGAGGAAAAAAATAAAAACGGTTAGTTTTGCGTATACTGGGTAAGGCTGGACACGATACCGAGACGATATCACGTTGACAAACACTGAGACGGTACCGAGACGATACCTCAGATTTTTAAACGATATTTGCCGAGACTCTCGGTAGTATCGGCGGTATCGGCATGATTACTTTTTTTTTTTTTTTTTTTGAATTTTGAATTGGGCTTTTCGGGCTTAGCGGGAGTGTGCAAGTAACTGACTCACGGCGTACACGTACCAGTGTGCTTGCCATGAGTTTGTTTATTAATATGATACAATATAGCCAGTTTAAAAACAAAGACAAGATAAAAAAGAAACGTTAAAACGTTTTAAAACGAGTTGTGACACGTACCAATCAGAAAAAATTATTGGAAATCAAATAGCATAATCAATCATTCAATACCTTGAGAGTGAGATACTTCAGTGAATGAAAATGTCAGAAGAAATAAATAACAATCCACCAAAAAAACTACTAGTTGAAGAAGTAACCAACGATAGTGTAAATTCCGAGTCAGAAAAACGTGTATCTAAAAAAAAAATGAGTGGTTTGAATACATGACCCGCGAAAATTTACCTTACAAAAATTTGTTTGATGATAAAAAAAAAAATATATTGCAACCAGGACAGTCAACTCTATTGCAGATAAAGGTAATTAAAAACACACTAAAATAATTATACTTTTAAACAATATTTTTGTTCTTAAAATATAACTGATTTTTCTACTTTTTTTATTACAAAGCTCATTATTAAAATATTTCTGATATAAAATTTTTTTAATCCATTTTCAGCTATGAAAAAAAATAAAATACGAAATTCATGATAATAAATATTGAAATAGAACAAATAAAATTAAAATAAAATAAAAAAATAAAAAGCGACCTAATGTTTATCTTAGCAAACCGGAGTTATAGTAATTTTTAGAGAACGTGATTCTGATTGTCAAGTACTTGGCTAAAAAAAGATTGCCTTTTAATTTTTTTGATGATGATATTAGTAAAAAGTTTTTTAATTCTTATAACATTGTGATGCCTGGACGAAAAGTTATGTGTTCAATGACTACGTGAATACGAAAAAAAAAATCAATGCATCAAAACAATTTTAAAATAAAAAAAAATCAAAGCTCTCTTTTACTATTGATGGTTGGACAAGCTTTAATGGTCGATCTTATTATGGAGTGACTGTACATTTTATTGGTGATGATTGGAAAATTCACTCATTTGCATTAGATTTTATTCCTTCTCAAGGATAACACTCTGAATAAGACATGGCAAAAATGTTTTTTAAATGTCTTGAAAAATATAGTATTTTAGACAAAGTCCAAGGCATAACGATGGACAATGCATCAGCCAACACTACTTTTATGGCCGAATTAGCATTTATAATGCAAGATGCTGGTCATAAATTTGATAATATTAAACAACATTTCAGGTGCTTTGCACATATTTTGAATCTTGGAGTCCAAGACATCATCAAATTTATGAAATGCCAAAAGACACAGAGTAAAGAGTCTTTGGAGGTTGTACAATTTTTCACTCATCCTGGCAATAAAGATGATAGTGAAAGTGATGAGGACCACTTCGTGACAATGATGAAATTCTAACAGATAATGAGCTAAATACTGATAATGCTTTAAGTCTATCAATGGCTATTCAAAAATTAAGAAAAACATTTATGAAAATTCGGAGATCTGATTAAATACAAAATCAGTTAAAAAAGTCTTGCAATCTTGCTGCCGTCAAATATATTGAGCCAATTTTAGATATTTGTACGAGATGGAACACTACCCATGACATGATCGACGTTGGCTTGAGATTAAAAAAAGACTTAAATACACTTTGGTCAAGTAAGCCGATTGGCAATATCTTTCATTAAAAGAAGAAGAGTGGAAAATTGTCACTAAAATCCATGCATATTCAAAACATTGTGGAGATGTATCTAAAATTTTAGGAGGGCAAAAATATGTCACGTTACCACTGGTAGTAGTTGCATTTAAGTTGCTCATCGATAAAATTGAAAAAGTTATTGAATCACTTGATGAAAATCATGACAGAACAAACGTCGATGAGCTGTTAATTTTAGCATTCCAAGCAGCAAGAGACAAAATGTTAAAACATTATTTTGAAACAAATTGGGTATATTGCATTGTATTAATTTTGGATCCTCGTCATAAAGTTGAAACATTCGAAGCAACTTCTTGGGGTCGTAATTCAAAAGCATCTTCTATTGACCAATTTGATAAACTTTTTTGAGAATATTGTAATCTGAATGAGGCTGAAGAAGATGAATGTTTAATTACTAACACTCAAAACGAACCAGCCATGTTTGAAGATGATGCAGTTGACATGATGTCAATTTACCAAAGTACTCCAAATGTAAAAAATGTCAGAGCTGAATATGATGACTACCTGGCCATGAAAAGAGCAGGAATGCGATTTATTAGATTTGAAGTCATCAGCATGATTGATTTACCAGATAGTCTGAGTGAAAAAATTTTTTTAATAAGTAAGACTAGATAAATTTTATCGAAAGCTTTACTAAAGTCGGTGTATAGAACATCAACTTGTTTTTCATTATATTCATCAAAGTAATTAATGTGTGATTCAGTATCATTGTTGCAGTTATTCATGAGATAGTGAAATATGATTGAGTTGACAGGTTTACCTATCAGTTTAATTAATGCATAATCAAGTGATGAGTAGAAATTGTTTAGAGCAATATCAGTGTTATCAGTCTTAAGCAGTTCAATTGCCATCCAAATTTATCCAAGCGTCTACCCGAATACAGTTTGGCCGTGATTAGCTGGGATTTGTACAGTATCATGCAAAAATCTTGGGCTTCGATATAGACTTTTTGTTGCAATTAACACTACGCTTTTCCCTAGACTTTGTATTTCGCTTATCGTGGAGGTACTTTTTTAAATTGCTTAAAATCAATTATATTCATGAACTTTAGCAATACATCAACTTTTTTATCATTTCTATGAGAATTTAAAACTTCATTTAAATATGGTAAACTAAAATTGCCAAAAATTAAATGTTCACATTTCAAATTCGTTAAAATATTATGTAAAACCCTGAATAATTGTTTATGGATACTTGTGTTAGGTGGTATGTAAATCCAAACAATTGCCAGTTGGACTTTTTGATGATAACTTTTGGTAATGGCTACATCCACACATTCAAATTCTTCCTTATCTACATTTAAAATAATTATATCGATCGGATGAGTGTAGGCACGTCTTCCCACAAAACATCCACTTCGAACTGTTTTATGTTTTTGTCACGATCATCATCGATAGCGATAATATCATACTAGTGTTAGAGATTGTTAGTTAACATTGTTAGTTTCGCATTTGATGCTTCTGGCATTTTGGTAGAAAGTTAGCAGATGTACGTTGTCACCTGTACGTTATAACTCATTATTTAGGTACTAGAACAACTGTCAATTTACGTTTATATTGATAATGGAGTTTTTAGCACTGACAAGCATTGATTCAAAATGACATTTTATTGCCAAAACTGATTAAATACTCCCGAGTATAACATTTTACACATACACCCACATATATATGAAGTTAACTGAGCATTTCAATTTCGTGTAAACTTGTTTAATTAAATACGTTCACTAAGAAAATTTGCAAACAATACAAAACCAAGTTGATTGGAATAAATTCAATTAACTTGAGGAGCATTAGTTGAGATTTATTAACTTTCCAGTGAAACCGCTATTTTATAGACTTTACATCAACACAGGTTTACACAATCTGAGCACACACATGCAGTGGCTCAAAAATTACGTTTTTTTGAATTAACATTAAGATGGTTCATTAGTTTCTTATGATAAATGCACTGGTTATGTTCATTAAGAAATAGCTCAAATAATAGTTTTACTTGAATTGTTTTATTATTGATTCTTTTCAGAGTTTGAGTGAATTTAATAGCAGACATAAAACCAGCTTAAATTGCGTGAGCACTACCTGGCGAAATTATTAAGCCTAACAAATATAAATACATAAGATTCAAATTTCAACCCTAATTCTTTTACATTTGGTTTTTCAAGGTTGACAGCTAGAATGACAACAACAAAAGCAATACCGATTATATCATTGAAATATAATATAACCCATAACAAATAGTTGACGTTTGTATGCATCAAATAAATTCAATTTTTGTCAATCACAGTTAAAAAAAAATTCATGTCAAGTGTTCTGAAGAAAAAATATTTCAAAATAAACAGTTTATGACATCAGTAGACGTAAAAATTTTAAAAATCAAGCACCATATATTGGAATAATTGGTAACGTTTGTTGAGGCATGTGGCCCGCGTTACCCTCGGAAATGAAAAATTTTCAATACTCCGGCTAGGGCCATGTTGTATTTTCTGGGTTAAATAATTTTTAATATTTCATGAACAATAAAATCATTAGAAAAATATCTTTATTTTTTTTTTATTTTTATCAAATTCAGTTACAATTTTTTTCGAATTTGATTTTTTTTTTTTTTTTGAAAGTTCGTAAACTAAGGCAAGTTATAACTTTTGATTGAATCAACGAAAAGACTTCCGATTAGGCTTAAAAGGTTTCGAAAACTCTATCGCCCGCAAAAAGTCTTTTTTATATTCTATTACTCAGTTTTTTTTTATCTTCGATATCTATTCTTCATTTCCTATTTTTTTATAAAAACTATGATTTATTTTGAAAAAAGATTCAAATGGAAGTCGTAGATTCTAACGATATATTCTCTTTAAAACACATCTTGAGTATCCATGACGATTTTCTTGAAAGTTGGAGCTTTTTCAAAAAATCGCGCGAAAATTAGGCAAGCGATAACTTTTGTTTAAATCGAGTCAAAGACTTCGTATTAGGCTCAAACAACGCGTTTTTGAAAACTACATCGCCTCTTTAAAGATTAAACATTTTTTGTTCAGTCATTTTTCTTTTTTTTTTTAAAAAACTGAAAAAAAAAGTTTGAAAAAAATCGGTTTTTTCTTTTTTTTATAAAAAATATATTTCATAGATCTTGGTTTTGTGGGAGAGGCGATAGAGTTTTCGACTACGTAGATTTTGAGTCCAATACGGAGTCTTTATTTCAATTTTTACAAAAGTTATCGCTTACCTCAAAACTGAAAACGGCACAAGCTATAACTCGACGTAGACTGGTCAGAGAGGATTCATATTAAGAATTTGTTTTTTCGAGTTCTGAAACTTTTCCAGATAGATTTTTTTCGTACAAACAGTATTTTCCGTGAAAAAAAAAAAAAAAAAATTCGTTTTTTTTCGTTTTTCTTAAAAAACACAAAAATAGCCGATTGGTATATTTTTTTTTTTAACCAGAGGCAATAGAGTTTCACGAGACGCTCCTGTTAAGCCTAATACGAAGTCTTTCTTACAATTAGTTCAAAAGTTATAAACGTTTTTTTTTTGGGACATAAATCTAATACTCCGGCTGAGCCTTTGGCTCCTAGCAACACTACGTTTCGTTGAATGAAAAAAAATAATAATGAACATAAAAACTTGAAAAAAATACATAAATACACGAATCAATGAATTCCTGTTGATATAAATAGTTAATGATACACCGTAAACGATATGTTTTAGCAATATTTTTTATATTTCAGTTTGTTCATCTCCACATAAATATTCATTTGTCGATTCATTTAATCGAATTAATCTTTATAAAAACCTTCTCTTTCTCAAATTATGACAGATTTTTGAAACTATCTTTTGTGTTCACTGAAAAGAGTATATATTTTATAAAGTATATCAAGAGACCATAAATATGGTTGATTACAAGATGGCATGCAAAAAAGTGATCACCACAAAATTATCAAACGTATTTTACATTTTTGTTTGATTAATCTAATTTAAATTAGATTAATTTTTGAATCATACGTTTGAAACTACAAAAAAAAATAAGCCATACTATATCTGAAATAATTATAATTTTTACATAATCAATGACAGAAATTATATTTATGCTCACATACAGATCCCTTAGTTATTTTCAAACTATTAGAAAAAACAAAAAAGCATGCACGGTTATATCTTTTAAGATAATCTGAAATATATAGTATTCGTAATTATGAAAAATAATAATTATTACTATTGTAATTTTTATATTATCATTTTTCAATTACATCATGCAATATGATTTCATGCAGTTAGTCATATATAGATATTGAAATAATTGGCCACTAGATTTTTATCTTTTTCGCAAGATTTGAGATACATGCTGAATATCAAAAACCATGCAAAGTTTATGTGTCAACAAACGAATATTTTTATCAAACTACTTACGGACAAAGCAAACTCAAGTTAAATATCAATTTAAATATACTATTAGCTATCTAATTTTTCACTGA
>JAPYYR010000660.1:0-29392 GCA_030523065.1 Aphidius colemani
CCAAGCGGTCACCCATCCAAGTACTAACCACGCTCAACGATGCTTGACTTCAGTGATCGGACGAGAACTGGTATTTTCATCGTGATATGGTCGTTATCTTAAAATATCGTTACTCCGAATCAATTATTATCATTTTTTTTACACTTTTCCTCATATCTTTGGTTAAAAAAAAAAAAAAAAAAACAAAATTCTATCTGACTTAGATCTAAACTGAGAAAATCAAAGTTTGGTATTCACTTTGTGTAATCGACATGGAGGAAAGTGTACAGAAGCTGATCATAATAGATCCGAAGTAGCTCAATCCTCAGATAACGACCATATCACGATGAAAATACCAGTTCTCGTCCGATCACTGAAGTCAAGCATCGTTGAGCGTGGTTAGTACTTGGATGGGTGAGGTGACCGCTTGGGAACACCACGTGTCGTTATCTTTTGCCATTTTTTTTAAATTTTGATTCAACAACTATCAGTAGTATTCAGAATCTAATCCATTATAAATAATTTTAGACTGAATTTCACACCCCCAGTCATTTTGGTCAAAATATTTTTACCGTTCTGAAACCATTAGTCTTGTTGCAACATTTGTCGTATTCATTCAAAAAACCAACATATATTCAGCTAACTTGATATTGAAAATTATTAAATAATTAATTTTTTGCTAAACGCACTTTACCACAATAATTTACACCATTGTAAATTTTTATTTTTGAAACTATTTTTTTTAAATTAAACTCAATATATACCTGCAGCTTTTAGCGCAAGTAATTAATTAATTATTTTTATTTGACTTGTTTATCAAGTTTTTTTACAATTTTTAATTTACTCTGTGTATTTTTTTTATAAATAATCTTGACCATTATTTTGCAAATGACTTGAATTTTTTTTAGGAGTAATTGATTGCTTACTACCAGACTGCATATAAGATGGGTTTGATGGAGATCCATTTGGTGATGGATAACCTGGTGGAATCGATCCTGTTTGTTGATAAGATGGTGGCTGTTGTCCTGGTTGATATGGTTGTTGTTGACCGGGTTGATACGGCGGTTGCTGGCCTGGTTGATATGGTGTTTGTTGACCTGGCTGGTATGGTGGCTGTTGACCTGGTTGAGAAGGCTGTTGAGACGTTGACTGACCTGGTTGATAAGGTAATTGTTGTGATGGTGTTTGACCTGGTTGATAGGGAGGTTGCGGAGTCGTTTGTTGAGATGATGCTTGACCTGGTTGATAGGGTGATTGTTGAGTTGTTTGTTGAGATGGTGGCTGACCTGGTTGATAGGGTGATTGTGGGGATGGTGGTTGACCTGGTTGATAGGGTGATTGTGGGGATGGTGGTTGACCTGGTTGATAGGGTGATTGTGGGGGATGGTGGTTGACCTGGTTGATAGGGTGATTGTTGTGATGGTGATTGACCCGGTTGATAGGGTGATTGTTGGGATGGTGGTTGGCCTGGTTGATAGGGTAATTGTTGTGATGGTGATTGACCCGGTTGATAGGGTGATTGTTGGGATGATGGTTGGCCTGGTTGATAGGGTGATTGTTGTGATGGTAATTGGCCTGGCTGATAAGATGGTTGTTGAGTTGTTTGTTGTGACGGAAGCTGACCTGGTTGATAGGCTGTTTGTTGAGTTGGCTGATGTGATGATGGTGATGCAGGTGTTTGATATGGTGATGGTGGTTTAGTTGTTTGATATGGTGATGGTTTAGTTGTTTGATAAGGTGGTAGTTTAGTTGTATGATAAGGAGATTGTTGAGGTGGTTTATTTGATGATGGTGATTGGGGTGGTTGATAAATTGATCCAGAAGAGGCTCCGGGTGGCTTCAAAGGTAAAGCTATCGGTGATAACTGACCTGGTGGTTGATAAGTTGAAGGAATTTGATTCGGTTGCTCTAAATTTATTCCATTAATGGGTCTTTTTGCATCTTCACAAATTCGATTTATGCATTTCTTAAGAAATAAAAAAACCAACAAAATCAAATTATAAACTGTGACTTTTCTTTCGTAATTTTTTTTTTTTCAAATAAATTGCTACGCACTCTTCCTCGTCCACATCGTGTTCCATCAAGAGTTGGAGTTTGACGGGTCATGCAACTGCGTCTACTTCCAGCAGCTTTATTGCACCATAATTCTTTGCATGGATCATTTACAGCAATTCTACTGCAAAACATCCATCTATAAAAATTATTTTAATTTCTCTAAAAAATTCATTGTTTAAAATTTATTTATTTTTAGATTTAGATTTTCATACCCATCACCAAATTCAATTCGACATTGAGCATCCAGTGAAAATGTACCGGCTAAAAATAAGCTATGCTCAAAATTACTTGGTGGTCGTTCCAAACAATGATATTTTCTGTGAAATAAATACAAAAAAAATAATGTAATAAATTGATTGAAACATCATCTATGGATTTTATAATACAAAAAAAAAAAAAAAAAAAACCAACAAGACAGCTGAATTAAATTCTTTAGTTGAGCATGTAGACCATACAGGAATTGGCATGACAGCTGGTATGACCTCTGACATGATGGTTGTTTGAAGAAGAGACTCTGATGCACAATTATTATTGAATGTTAGATCACCATCGTGTGTTAATCCAATTCTTGTAATAAAGTAAGTATTTATTTAATTATTATATTGTGTAACTTATTTGTGTAGTAAATTAGTAATTGAATGGTCATCATAGTGACTAGAACAGATTAATTTAAATAACTTACAAATGACCAATTCCATGGGCTATTTTAATTGCTGATAACCAGCCTACATCCTCAATTAGTAAACATGACCATTTCCATTGACACATAAATGCACCTGGAGAAGAACTAACATCTTCACTTATTTTATAATTAGTTATCCACACTGCCATATCATGTTTCTCTTTTGAATTTTGATAGATCATTCTGTTCCACTTGTTAACACTAAACAACAAAAATCGTGGCTCACCAGCATATATCTGTGATAAAATGTTAAATATTATCAACACATTATTAATTCACAAATAATATAAAATTATTTTAAATCAAATTATACATACTGCACTGTCTTTACAATCAGGATACAACATCATACGCATTATAACAACTTTAAATGTAATTTTCGTTGAAATTTTTTTGAATAATTCACTGACCTGCATTTGAATAAAAAAAAGAAGATAATTGATCATTGAATTTGTTGATTAGTTTTGAAATATATATATTAATGTTTTTATTTATTTAATTTATTTTTTATTACTGACAATATTAAAAAGTGTAAAAATATATTGCTGAGCACGTTCTCCATGAAAGTCAATAATGTCACAATCAACTCCAACATTAATTTTAACCCATCTTTCAAGTACTTCTTCGTCTTCTTCTTCCAGTTGTCTTGGTATTCGGCTATTTTTTTCTTCATATGAATAAGCTGCATTTAAAAATTTAATTACCAATACAAAATAAATAAAAATTGTTAATTTTTGCGCTCTCATTGCCAACTATTGAACTCACCTAGCTGTGGATCTTTATCTTCAGAATCATATTCCTCAAAAAATGCTTTTTCACCTCCTAAATAAATTACAGATAAACAAATATAGTTAAAATTTTTTCTAAAAAACAATAATTATTTTTGTTCTTTTGCAATTTAAAATAATGTGAATTAAATTTTCATTTGCTGTTCAGCATATCAATCCCATTTATTTTTTTCCAATTCAAAAATTCTATAATTTCTCTGATTAAAATATTCTCCTATGTTCTTCGTGCTATTTTGGAATTACACTATATTTTTTCTACTTATTTTTCTCGAATTATTACAAGAAATTAAGTGAATAAAATAAAAAATATTTTCATTCACTTTGAGTATTTTATATTACTCATTTAAAGAAATAAATATATTCACCTTCAGTAAGTGGAACAGTACTTTGTTCACCAGATTCTGCTTCAAACATTTCAAGATACTCAGGCAATGCAACATCTGTTGTCATATTATACTGTTCTTTTGTATCACATATTGTCAAAGCTCTTTTACCTCGTGGATGAAGACGACAACCTTTATCAACTTCAAAATTTTTAGATGTTTTATTTAATGTTCTCATTGTTAATTGTCTTCGATAACGTTTCATATAAACATCATTATTATCATTAGAATTTGTATTATTATAAAATTTATTTTCATAATAATTAGAATTTAATATAACATTTGATGAAATATCAGCATTAAAAAGATATTTCAATTTTTTTGGTATTTTTGTTTTATATAAAATATGTTTTTTTTCATTTTCAAATGGTTGAATGAAATATGATTTATCATTAATCATCAATAAACCATAAATATCATCACTACAAAGTGTCAAAATAACCCGTGAATTATTAACTCCATTAACTTTACCTTGTAATGCAAGACAATTATGTAAATTAAATTTTTTTTTATTCTTTAAATTTAACTTGGGACTTTTTTTTTTCTTAACAATTAAATTTGGTGATAATAGCACATTATTACTATTTAATGTTTCAAATGTCCAATGATTTAATGCAATATATAAATATTTTGGATTAAAATATATTTTTTCTGTAGTATTTAATTTTTGTAATCTTTTTAATGTTTCGATTCTTGTCAATACTTTTGGATATACAATTTTATGTTGACCAATTTTTTTAAACAAATCATCACCAAAAGATAAATTACATTTTAAAATTATCAATATATTTATGATGATAAATATTGACACAATTTTACACATTTTTTTAAAAAAAAAAAAAAAAAAAATTAGTTTTTTTTTTTTTAAATTTACATTAGATTGTTGTAACATTGGTCACTGAAATAAACGATATGAGCGTTATTTTTTTTTTTGAATTATTTCTTCGTTATGTATACAAAATTATTGGTCAATCAATAATTCAAGATTAGATATGCTTAATAGACGATAAATCATTATGATTAAAAGTTGTTTTTGAAAAATTTAAGAGAGAGGTATAAATGAGTTGAAAAAAAATTATTTAACACGACATAATATATTTATTTATTGATAACATCACGCTGGATAAAGTGCATAAGTTAATAATCCTTGTAATATTAATGCAAGAATAAAACCAATTTCTCTTTTACCAAGATCATTAGCTGTACCTTTTCCAGTATTACAGTATGATTTTTCACAACATGCTGTACATGCATATAATTTTGTTCTTTCACCAATAACAATACAACCTGGTTCACATTTATTTGTGCAATTTCTTTCAATAGCCCACATCATTGGCTCGGAAGTTGAATTTTCAGTACTTGTTGTAAATGAAAATCTCTTTACCTGTTTTTTTTGATAAATAAATAAGTTAATATAAATTTATAAATTAAATTTTTTTGTATAAATTTTTACTTCTTACAATGCAAATTCTTTTATCTCCTTTACACTTTTTTACAAGTGATGTTTGATTTTTATCATGAAGTTCAACACATTGCTCACCATCTTCCATGCTATCACATTGATAACACCAAAGATCATTCGCACGCTCAGTTGCAGCATGTGTACGATGTTCTTTTTGTAATAATTGACCTGAAAATATTTGAAATGTTTTTTTTAATTCGAACAATTTTCACCTGAACATATCAGAAAAATTGAGTTTATTTATTTATTAAATATTCTCTTGAAAAATATCCTTGAAGTTTAAAAAATATCAATTATCAGTTAAATTCAATTAAAAAACTTTTATTAAAATAAATAATTTATTTTTTATTAATTTGTATTTCAAGGGATTTCAAGTATTATGACGAAAAAAAAGGGCAATTATATACTTTGCTCCTAATATTATCAACAATTTTTAAAACAAATTTGTATTTAAAATGTCGTTAATCGTTGGTTATTGATAGTTGATTTTTCGTCATATTATTTTTTAATTTTTCAATTATTCAAGGATAACTAATTTTTAAAAATATATTATAAAGATTATCTACCTCCAGTGAAATGAAGTAATCCCATCAGCATCACTAATATTATAATACTATGAGCTCCATTGTTATCCATATTTGCGACGTTTAGTCTGTAGATTAGATGCAATTAAATATTCCATTGATACATTATTATTACGGGCATTTAACTTATTTTTAAATGAAATTTTTAACTTTAATATGTACAAACAGCCGTGACTACTTGTTCCGCCATGATGACATTTTCTTGCGCATGTGCTTTAAAAGCTCGATATTTTTTTTTCCTGCACCCTTAAAAAATCGATAACATATGGGATTTTGGGGAAATTAGGTTTAACATAACACAGAGTATATTTAAGGTCTTGATTTTGTGGTGGCAATTGTCAACAACATGCAACTCAATAAAGTATATTTCGTTAATAATCAAAAAGCTTCTCGAAAATTAAATTATTAAAGTTAAATAAATTTTATTAACTTTAAATTAATTATAATTTTCAAAAATTTATATCGTCAATCAATTAAATTACTTTTATAATTAAAAATTTGAAGCTAAAAAGTCCAGCTTTTTTCTAAAGCTTTTGTTTATGGTTTGTCAAATTTTTAGGTCAATTAGATTTTTCATTTGGCTGTAGGAAAATTATTAAACTCCTCACCTTGCAAAGAATATTCATATGGAATATGATTTTCAGCATCAGATTAAACAAGTCATGGATTATCTGCTGCTTTAGTTAACAAACAAACCAACCCTCTTGAAAATATGACTTCAGATTTTACTGGATTATTTCGTCAATTTTTTTTTTAATACCGCAAATCTGATAAAGAAAATAAAATCCAAAATAATTAGAAAATAATATAATAATCTGTAGAAATAATTTCACTGATTGAATGTTCTTTTTTTTTAATTATAAATACTACAATGTATTTTGACATTAAATTTATTAAAATGCGAAAAAAATTAATTTTATGGTGGAAATTTTCCACCATAAAATTGCAGTATACAAATAGTAAAATGCAAACGAATTGTTTCGTCAATTTATATAAACTTTTATGACTTATAAGTCAACATATAAAGATACCCAAAAAACATAAACCATTATGTTTTTTGCAAATCAAGAAATACTTATAGATAAGGTATAAGAAATACGGTGGAAATAAAGACGAGTGATATATTAGCAGCGCAACGCCCTTTTTCTACCAGAGTATTTATATCGATTGAGGACTTTTTATTTGGTGCATTGACCCAGCCTGAACTCATGACCGAACAAATATACAATTTTAATTTCAATAATATCATTTTTTCTTCTTTCATTAAAGCTCACTTATTTAGAAAAAAAAATACGAAAAAAGTTTACAGCAAAATCTAAATAAACTCCAAAAAATATCCACCGAAATATTTGAATTTAAGAAATTTTAATCAGCATATTCATCGATGTAGGCATCAATTAATTAATGAAAACAAATTCCAAAAATATCATTTAATTATAAGCAAAAATCTATGATGACATTTATGCTTTGATTGAAATAAAAAAAAAAAATAAAAGTTTTATCAAAATATAAATAAACACTGCAGCAACACATAAGAGGGATGACACTGGGGTCAATTTGGTCTCTCACTCATCATTACCCTGTTATTTTTTTTGTCTATTTCACCCTTGGTTTATCAGCTCATCTCTCTATCAAACAACCCTGACTACTGTACAGTCTCTTCTGTATCTATTTGTTATTTTTCTTCTTCTTGCTTGTTGTTTTCACAGCTTCCTCGTCAGTCCTGAGACCTATTTTTTCTTCTTTTTCATATATTTTTTTTTTCTCGAATCACTTCAACAATATATATAAATAATAGTAAAAAAAAAAAAATATATAAACTACGGCGCGAGCGTATTGGCCAATGGGATTTAGACGATGGCGTCGTATCAATTTGAGGGAATAAAGCGAATAAAGTTAGTTGCGCCGGCAGTACCAAACCGACTATCAACCTCATTTGAACGTCGTGAAATTTATCACATCATATTTCAGACTCTCGTATGTATTGGAAAAAAAAATTAAAATTTTCATTCATTTGTGTATTGTTATTAATAGATAATAATAGAATTTATAATTAATTTTTACTTTCAATTTTTCAACATGAATTGTATAGTTGTTGTAAAATAATATTCAATTTAACAAGTTTTACATGTGAAAATTATAGCTTTGAATTAAATTTTGTTGTGTAAAAAATTATTTATATATTTTTTTAATTGGATTAATAAAGGTGAGCAATAGATGAATTTTTATAATTAAAAAAACACATAAATGAATTTAGTTTTTATTAATAGAAAATTAAAAAATTCAATTTTTATTTCTTTTTTTTTTTTAGTATAAAAATATCGATAATCCAATTTACAGTGATAATTGAATTTTAGATGCAATATATAGTCTCATCATATCAACGAAGGGAAACTTTATTGACAATTAAATATCTTTTTGTTTCATTCAGATTGTAATAAAAAAAAAATATACAAAAAAGGAAAATTTTAAATACAATAATAATATGATGGAAAAAAAGTTTTTTTTTCATTTTTTTTTTTTCTTTATTTGCTTTTTAGGTGATGGGCTTTTTTTTTTTGTGAAAAGTGTCATATATTTATCAAAAAGTTATAATGTAGTAATAACAATAGCTTCTTGTTGATTTAAAAAAACAAAAAAAATATTTCAAAGTTTTATTATCTTTCCAACTTGGTTAATTTACATAAAAATTTTTTACTAAGATAGTTTGTATTTCCAGTTAAACTTTATTATAAAAAGTAACTTTAATGAAATATAAATTATCGAAACATTTTGATTTTAATGAATTTAAAAAGAAATTATTTTAGCATTATAATAATTTCACAATTTTTCGTTTTAATATATTTATCTTTGAAATGATTAAACCAAATTGACAGTATTTTAATGCAGTTTAATCGACTGATTTTAGTGATGCTAGACGAAAGAAGTAAAATAAAAAATTAACCATTTTATTTAAAGAAATTTAATTGACTGAATTATCATGCTCGCTATTCATAAAAATAAAAAGAAAAGAAATTGAAAATCAACAGGTGCTGCATATGAATTATTCATATATGTTCAATTAAATTTCGACTAAATTAAATTGTTCATAAAAATAATATCATTTTAAAAATATATGGATGAAAAGTTTATACTGAAAATTTTATTCTGAATATTAATTTGCAACAAATTAATATTTATATTTAAAAAAAAAAAAAAATAAAGCAATTTAGTTGTTTTTAAATTAAACAAAACGTTAACATTCTTTTAAGCGATGATAGCGCTCAGAGTTTAATTTGATTAGAGTCAAAAGCGATTAAACTTTACTCAAGTACTATTAATTTGGGTGATTGAATAGTTTTAAAATAAAATCAAGAGAAAAGAAAGTAAGAAACTTTTTGCTATTTAGTTAAAACACAGTGTGAATTTCCTTGGAATGAAAATAAATATATAGAAAAAATATTTTACGGTATTTTAGAATTTTTATGTTTTATTCAATTTATTTTTCACATAAATAGTATTTTATAAATTAAAAAAACCCACCAAAGTAAATATTATTCTATGTAAATTCACTAAATTGAAAATCATTTTGAATTTTTTTTTTTTTCAATTATTTTTGCATCTGTTTATATTCACACGTGAGAGAGAGAAAGAGGAGAATGTGGTTTAATTTTAGAGTGTCATTAAAGGTTGATCAATCGATTGAATGTTATTATCACAACGTAACAATGATTAAATAGGGGGTTTGAAGGGGGAAAGGAGTGGTAAAAAGGGAATATATATTGGTGTGTGGCAAACGATGGGGTAAAAGGGGGTTAATAGGGAGATTGATTGTCGGAGATGATTCAGTCGGAATAGATGCGAATCAATTACTGCAAAACAGTTGCAATTTCATTGTGTGAATTGAGGCATTAAAAAAATGCAACAGATTTCATTCTTAAAGTGATTTTTTTTGAAAATTTTATATCTTCTATTGTTGAAATAAATTTAATATCATTTTTTAGCTTTTTTTCTTTCTTATTGACTATGAAAGGTAAAAAATTCTGTCATTAAAAAAGTTTGTTCTTGCAGAAATATATAAATCGAAAAAAAAATGCCTTAGTTTTAAATCAAAGCATAGAAATCTTTCTGATCCTTATAAATAATTGTCTTGGATCAATAAAAATCACAAAACAAAATATATATTGTTTGTAAAATTTTTCAACAAAAAAATAAAAATTTAAAAAGTAAAATATTATTTATTATATTTGGTATATAAAAAGGAATCAAACAAAATATTATTTTTAGATTTTAATGTTTTTTCCGTTTGGAAAAACTAAAAACTTTTTACTATATGAAAAAAAAAAAAATAAAATAGAATATTTTGTTGTCCCGAGGCAATATAAACTAGCTATTTATAAATAACTTGTATCGAGAATTTATGATTAAAAATGTTTTGAATTTAAATTGAAATAAAATAATTCAAAAGTTAATCATTTAAATACTTCAAACATTGTTATCAATTTTAATTTAAATTTCAATCAATAATTATTGTGAAAAATATATATTTAAATAAACACAAATCAACATTATAATTAAATTGAATAAAATAAAATTAATTTCTATAAATAAAGTCTGACATATTACTGACTACTACTACTTTTTTCACGTTACATAAATACTGTATAATTATTAAATCATTATATTTCAAATTACTCTTATTTATTTTCTCAGTAGTATAAGTCAACGAATAATCAGACATACTAAACTCTACTGTCAAGTAAAATAATACAAAAAAAAAAACGTTGGATAATTTTATCAGCCAACAAGTTTTTTGATAATTTAACGTGATTAATTAATCGATTGGAGTGAAGATGAATATAATGATTAAAGTTTTAATCATTGATAGCATAGCTTATCAGACATAAGACGTTTAAATTAAAATCATCGATCAATTTTTATATTTTTAATTTACACTGCTGCTGTGAATGAAAGTTTACTTGGTAAAAGTTAGGTAGTAATATCATTTTATACTGAAATTGATGAAGAAAATAACGAAAATATTAAAGCTTCTTGAGCTTGAACAAGAGGAGAAATTATAGATCGATATTTTATATATATAAAAGGATAGATATATTTTTTCGCATAAATACAAGTGACTTTCATTCATATATATAATTTATTTTCAAATATTTTACACGCACCCTTTACAAATATTATTTTTTATCTATTTTTATTGAATCATCAAGTTTGTGCAATTTTATTACGGAGGGTTGTCCAGATAAAATCACGGAATAATCTTATTTTATCCAGTGATCGAGTAGTCATAAAACCTGGACGAGTTCAGAATTATTTTCCTAATTTTTTTTACTTTTATTTGCCTTCCTCTGTCGAGTGGTTACTTTTTTTTTTTATTTTTTGCTTCTTTTTTATCTTATTATATGATTTATTAGTAAGAAAAAAATTTTCGATCAAAAAGATTTTCTATTTATAGATAAGAGTATATGAGAAATATAGCAAAATTTATTTAGCGTAAAGAATAAAATATCGACATGATATATATGCAAAGCTTATTGAATTTTATTCAATTAAATTATTATCGATTTCTTTATTAATATTGGAAGAAAAGTGTTATTAAGTTTTTAGAAAATAAAAAAAAGAAATTCTCGTGTAGATTTTTATTGAATAGAACTTGGCATTTGGCTTAAATTTAATACACAGAAATTCTAACAATAATCTGAAAAACTTAAAGTTCAATTAATATTTTTAAAAAATTCGGATTAAATATTTTTTTGATATTTTTAATTGACATATTTTAACTAATAATTTTCTATTAAATTTAAATAGTTTAATATGTTCGGTAAATGTAAATTATCATCCTCTTTCACTGTAATTTTTTTCTTATCATAAATTTTTTAATTCATTAAAATTTTACATATTAAAACTTATTCAGTTAGAAACTAAAAAATATTTTATTCATTTTAATTTTAACTATGAAATAAATTTAAAATACTCATCATTTATTCATTGAAAAAAATTATTTTTAATATTACATTTATCAAAATAATAATACTGTCGACATATATACATTTGTCTTTTTATTTTCTGTCTTTCTGACACTCAGACAAAAAGTAATTCCCAAGTGAATCATGTTCATAAATAGTACTGAAATAAAAAATCTATAAAATATCAATTTTTATAACTTTTAACATTTCCGTCTTTAATAATACTATTTTTTTTTTTTTTTTTTTATAAATTTATAAATGTAATTTACTTGCTTTTATTACTATTATTATAAATTTTCAATTTTATATGCGAAATTTTTTAAATGAGTAAAACAATCAGACCAATCAAATATTTTCTTTGAAAGATTTCCTTAGATATTGGCTTTACGGATTTTCCGAAAATAGATTTTCTTTTTATTCATCCTTTTTTATATTTTCTACCCTTTGCAAATGACGATAGGATATGAATATAAATATATATAAAAAAAAACGATATATACCAATCAATATCAGTTCATGAATAAGATATTTTTCTTTTGAAAAAAATAAGACAAATAAATTACCAAAGTTATAACACGTTTATTTTTCATTGGCTTATAAAATAAAAAACAAGCTAATTTATTTGACTTAACAATATACATAAATAAGAAAAATAAACAATAAACAACTCGTATTGATAAATGAAATCATTATTGGCACCGATACTGAGAAATTCACGTGAAATTTCTTCGTGAAAACCACAATTGTGGCTATGTTTACCGTAAGTTTTCCTCCGTATTTGGTCCCACATCAATGATCATTAATTATTTATAAAATAAGGATAATATTATTGATAAAAATGATGATTTAATCAGTAAAGTATTCATTTCATACTATTTTTTAGTGATAACATGATAAAAAGTTTTGAAATAATTAATAATTAATTTTCTTCATTGAAATTTCATTTCAAAAAATTATTTTTCATTGCATTTAGAATTTTTCTCTCTTTTTATAATTGTAAAATTACAAAAATACTTGAACCTAAATAATTAAAATATAAATAATCAAATCCAGTTATTTTAGTGATATGAAATTTTTAAAATTTAAAATATTTTCTTCAAATTTAATAATCATATAAAATTATCATTTTAATTAAAAACAAATAATTCATTATTTTTTTAATAATATTATTTTTATTCCAATTATCGTTTTTAATTATTTTTATTTTCATTTAAATTCTATTTTCAAAACAATCTCAAGTATATATTTAATTTTTATTCATCTTTAGATTAAATTTGTGCATCTCTCGTCTGTCATTTTAATTTCCGACAACCTTTAAAATATCTCGGTTAACAATTAAAAGCTTTTTGATCCGCTGAATTATTATTTTTTTCGCTCGATTTATATAGAATATTTTCTTGAATATATTTACACTCGAGTCTATGAGTTAACTTGTTCTTCAAGGACAAAAGATAAAATTGCTTGAAATTTATTATGAATACTTGATCGACAAAATTAACGTTAATATAATGAATTAGTTTAATAAATTTATCCCAAATACCTGGATAAACAGTGTCATCTTATTTTCACTTAAATTTAATTATCACTCGGTTACATTTTTCTGTTGATGATAGTCATGTTTTCAGTAGTATTATAAATTAAACTGTTATATATATCCTTTTGTGACCTACATATTTTATATCAAACATATTTAATTACAACGTAGCTGGAATTTTTATTAATACAAATAAATTATACTCAGTTTGAATTCTTATGTCGTAATAATTTTCATCATTTAACTTTTGTTATTCAAGCTTCTATGAAAATGTCAAATAAACTATTGAGCTTTTATTAAAATTATTCAATTAAAATTTATAAAATAATTTTATTGAAAAAAAATAATGAATTAAAAAGAGACAAGTTTTCTTTAAGATATTTTTTGTGTAAAATAGCCTGAGGGTGTGATATAATCTGTTTTGCGATTTACATATATTTTTTCTCCCAAATAAACTAATCATCGATAAATTTTTATTATAATTTTATTTCATGTTTATCTTTTTTATAGTCCCCCAGGGCTCTTGTAATTTTTCTTCTTGTTTTTTTTTTTTTTATTATGTACCATTATTGCTTTTGGCCAATTTGTGTTTATTCTATTGACTTTTTATGTAAAGCTTGTTGCATATACTCCAAGCAGCATAGATGTTTTTTTTCAAATCTCTTTGTTGTTCTTTTTATGGAATTAAAAAGCTACATAGCTAAAATATTTCTCCAGTTTTTTGTTGATAATGGAACAATGTCTTTGTGAATTCTTTCTCATGAAAAAATTCAGTAGAAATTCTTCTGTAAAAAAAAGCTAATATATTATTGGGGAAAAAAAATTGATGATCGATCAATAAATAACTGTTAACACATTTAAAAATTACTAAGTATATTTTTTTTTTTTTTTTATAAATATTATATATCTAAAGGAGATAAAATTATATCAAATAAATTTATACCTTGAAGTTTTTCAATTTTATTTGTCGATATATTATATGAAGATAATAAAGTAAATATTTCAATTCTAATATTATTAGAAAATAAAAACTTGAAGCTTTATGCTTTACTGTCAAAGTCAAAGGTATCAAGGTAATCAATACGTTGAATCCGTCACTATATGCATAACAAAAAATAATATACCAATTAATAAATCATTAATTTAGCATTTTATTTGTTTATAAACTAAAAATAATTTTATTATTTAGAAAATTCACTTTGATATATTTATTTCATTCTTTTATTATATTTTTTCTTTAACTCTATTTATTATTATAATAATAGATTCATAATTTTATATAAATTTTTGTTTGATTTTATATAGTAAAGCAACTGCTTTAATATATGCGATGATTTGGTATTCAATATTTTACTGTAATATTTACATAAAATAACTGTGAACGTGCTGCGTAATAAAAAAAATTCTATTTGCTTATATTTTATTATTATTATTATTATTATTTTATTATATGTAGTGATTGATCAGAATGGAACATGTGTTTTTCAAATTGCAAAATAATCATGAAGAAAATTTTTCAATTTATTTATCATATTGTATACTTCGATGTTATGAAATAGAAGCCTGAGAAATCGACTTTAAAATACATCATATAAATTTTTTTCTTTCACTGTTTGTATAAATGTAGAAAAAAATAATAATTAACTTTTTTTTTTTCTTCGTTAATCATTAATTATTTAAATTTAAATAGAATATTCATTTTTTTACAGATATAATATATAATATAAAAAAATGAAAATAAAGATAGCCAAAAATTGAATTACGATTTCAATGTTTAATACAAAAACGCTGGTTTCCTGTGCTTAAATATTTTACTAAAATTGAATTTTATATTCTAAAGAATATCCTTTGAATAAGTATTAAACTAATGCTGATTCTTTTATCAATAAAATTTACTTGAGATAAAAATTTATAAAATTACTTTTATGTCAAAAAAATTCCAAGATCAATTATCCACAAAAATATATTATTATTATTAGCTTTTTTCAAGGGGTTTTGAAAAAAAGTCATTGTCATCAATCGATGTATCGATTAAATAAGGTTTTAAATAGGTTTTTAAGGATAAAAAAAAAAATGACCCTTTTTATTTCTATCGTCAATGTCGCATTTTATGGAAATATAAAACATTTTTCTCGTTACTCGTGCTTAACAAGCGTTTCAACATTCAATATTTCAGTCGATATACCATATATATGAGGCATTGAAAAAGAAAATAAAAAAACTCCAAAAAGCAATGAAAAAACTTACAAAAACAATTTTATTTATTTTTATTTTATAAGTTTGGTATTACAAATTTAATGATGTATACAGTTTGCTTTGAATATAATTATTTATAAATATTTCTAACATTAATAAAAATAAAATGAATCATGTCGATTGTAGGTCTTGTTATGCTCTTCAAGAAAATATATATACTTTTTTATCTATCATTGATAGTTACTGAAATATTTGATGTTAAAGTCCTTTGCTATTTCGAAACTTAATAATGTGGATTTCGATGGAAATGTTTTTTTTTTTTCCCTCGTTTTTTCTACAAGAGTATTAATAAAAATGGAATCCTTTTATGATTCAAGTGACACAATGAGACGACAATCGTATGCACAATCCATGCATAGCAGCAATGAGCCACAGATAATTGTTGAAGAAACAAATACAGGTGAAGAAGAATTTGTTAGAAGTGGAAATGAATCACCACCACGTTGTCTGGATCCTGATTCACCATCACTAAATCCATATCTACTATCACCGTGGAGAGAAACACGAAAACATTCTCTACCAACACCACAATGTACCTCTGGAATAACTGCGTCACAAGTAAATAATTATTTTCCCATAAAAAATATTTTGGCTGTTGATTTGATCAAAATTAAAACGTTTAATCATATCGGCTGTTCTTTTTTTGAGCTCAGATATTTACAAAAAATATATTTTAAATTTAAAAAGTTTATTTGAATGTCAAATTAATATTTTTTAAATTAAAATTATTTACTCAATTTTTTATGTAGAAAAAAAATGCTGTCTTTTTTTTTTTTACCTCGAAAAAGTATTAAATTTTAATATTTATTAAATTGTCATTCAAAATAAAATTAAAAAAAAAACCTGTTGACCTACATTTGAAGAAAATAAATAGCATCTTGAAAAAAAAGCCAAATAAATGAAACTATGATGACTTAATTAATATAAATTTTTTAAAAAAAAAAGGTAAGACGTTTGAGTGAACGAGGTGGTGAAGGTTCTGGCCCAAGTTCACGTGAAGCAGCATTTTTAGCAACATTATCATCAGCTCCAACACCTCAACCTGGTGGTAGAAGACATTCAGTTGTAACAATATCAAAAGTACCAACAGCATTTTTTGGACGTGGTCGTCGTGAATCAATTGCTGCATTACCAACTGGTTCAACAAGAATATTACCAATACGTCGTGATTCAATAACAACTGGACCACCAAGTAATTCTGGTAGTACACATAATCTTCAATTGGATATAATGGATGACATTGCAGAAATTAAAGCGAGGAAGGTAAAGTATCGGTAAGATTACATCTCTTATCATTTTAGTTAATACATAAATATTTATTAATTATTAAATTTATATTTATTTAATTTGATTATTGATAATAGGTTCGCTTAAAAATGTGGAAAACACCATCCCGTGAACGTGTCTGTGAAGTTCAAACACTCGAAGGTAATAATAGTTCAACTCAAAGATATGTTCAACAGGGTCAACGAAGATATTCTGATTTATCAATAATATCAACAAATCAAATGGCCTCAAATTCATCACGAAGACGTGCTTCCGAAATGCCACATACAAGTGGTACAATATCACCAGGTATTGTATGCTCAAATACTGATTTAATATCAATATTAAGTTCATTAACATCATCAGCAAATGAAATTAATTATTGTAATAATGATGATATATTACCAAATCATGATGATTATAATAAAACAACAAAAACAACTGAACAAAAACGTAAAAATTTAAAAAACTTTCGTTCAAATAGTTTTGATGTATCAATATTAAATGAAACATTTGATAATAAAAAAATTGATGATAATATAATTCAAAAATTTAATTATCAACAACAACAAGCACCATCAAATTGGTTTACAAATCGTCATCAACCATTGTGGAAAAAACAAAAAAGTATAGATGTTAATAATATACAAACAACAAATATAAAATTTGATAAATCGAAATTAATTCAAGTTGCTAAAGATACACTTGTTAAAACAACAGTAATAACAACATCAACAACACCAACAGCACCACCATTATCATCATCATCAACATCAAAAGAATTAATTCGTCATAAAGTTGTTTGGGATGATAAAAGTGGTACTAAAGTTGATGCACAAGTACTTGGTACAGCAATTGAAGAATTTTTAACATCACAAAGAAGTAATGATGTGTCAACGAGTGTTAATAAAGCCATAATATCATCTGGTAAACAAAAAACAAGTAAAGTCACATCTTGGTTTGTTGGTAATAATAATAAAGAAGATGAAAAAACTGAACCATGTGAACCATCAATTTGTTCATCATTAAAAGATCTATTTGTCAAATAATTTATATTTATTTATAGATATTATAGTTTATATGTTCATCCCATTTTATTTATTGCAAAATTATCTTTGCTGGTCAGAGACAATCGTTTAAAAAATAAAACTCAATGTAAAATATAACTTTTAAAAAACCCTGGACCTGTATTTGAAAAATCTTGGTGTTATTATATTTAAAAAAAAAAAGAGAATATATATAATTTTAATTGTTCATTATTCATTTGTCATTGATGTAAATATACATAATTGCACTAACAAAAAAAGAAAGAATTTAAAACTTATATTTAAAAATTTTTAATACCCTAAATGTTAGATCCATTGATGTTTTAATTTAAGTGTATTTCAATGTCATGAGTATAACAAAAATGTATTTAAATAATTATTTTTATGTTTTGTTTGTTCTTAAATCTCAATATTGTTTAAAAATGATGTCAAAATATCAATAATAATAGCTAAAGTATAACTCGTATGTTAAAAAATAAAAGAAAAGTCCAAGTTTCATGACTAAAAAAAAAATATTAATTATATCATTTGATAAAAGATTTGAAGAAAATATTTAAAAGATAAATTATTGAAAGTATAATAAATAAATTATTAATGAAAACCCATTGCACAATTTAAATAATGACAATCAATATGAAAATCAAGTTATTGATAATTTTGTCAAAGTGATTTAATAAGATATCATCTTGATGTAGTTAATATTATGAGATTTAGAAGATTGTAAACAGCTGTTGGTGGTTGACAAAACTTTGATCAAATTGGATTAAAAAATATATCACAAGTTTGATGATACCACAAAGACAAATAGTATCAAAATCAGGTCAAATAACAGTGGAGAACTATCACCACAGTGTCACCACAATCAAGATTATTATTTTATATTTTTTTATTTTGAAATGGTTATTTAATTAAAGTTTATTTATTAAAATAAAACAGTCCATATATACTGGATCCATAAAATTATTGCTAAAAATTTAACTACATCTTGTGGAAGATATAAAAATCACACAAAAAAATTATTAATAACTCTTTTGTTTATAACATTATAATAAAAAAGATGCTGGTTATCTCCAATTATAATTGTTTTTTTTTTTAATTATTATTATATTATTATTGACAAAATTGACTAAATAAAATGAGTAATATAAAACCAGTCATTTGATTAATTATCATTGAACATGTTGAATGTTATTGTGCAGCATTTGAATATGCTTGAATAATTAAATATAATTATAACCAAATAATAGAGAAGAATACCTGTCATTATCATTCAATTTTAGTTGAACAATAGAATAATGACAGTTAAATTTTTTATTTAAATTGAATTATTTTTAAATAACAATTGATTTCATTTTATCAATAACACAATCAAATTAATGTTATATAATTTGTTTTATTTTTTAAATGAAAAAAAGCGTCAACAGACAACTAAGCTTAATACTTGGTAAATTAAAATCATCACGTTGTTGGATATCAATCAATATGTATAAATAAAAAAAAAAACTGAAAATAAAATGTTTACTAATGTTTAAATGTTAATTTATATATAAAAAAATGTATTTGTTTAAATAAATTCAATGCAAATAATTTTATTCAGAAGAAAATTTATTAAGTAGAAAATGATGATGAACAATTATGAAATATCAATTACATTTGAAGGAACAATTTTTTATCAATCATTGAAAAATTAGTTATGCAAAATTGTTAACAAGATTTTGCTTTTATTTTTTTGATTTTCATTAGAAAATGTAATCAAATAGAAAAAGTTTCAACTTAGAAAGAGAAAATTTTCTCATCAATTGAAAGGAAAAATATGGTTTTAATATTTCAACATCAAACTTATTTGATCGATGAAAGAAAAGAAAAATAAACGATGTTAAGCAACAGGTAGATGAAATTCATTGATGAATTTACATTTCACCACAGTTGGCAATGGTTATTTTCTTTGTTGTTTTTCCACTCTGGGTTCCATAAGATTCGAGCTAAAGGTAATAAATAAAAGAAAATTAATATTCATATACTTAAAAATTCAATATTTTGATGATTAATGTTAATTTACCTTCTTGACAATGTCCATGCCTTCAACAACTTTGCCAAAAACAACGTGTCTGTTGTCGAGCCAGCTTGTCTTAACAGTGGTGATGAAGAATTGACTTCCATTAGTTCCAGGTCCAGCATTGGCCATGCTCATGACACCAGGTTCTGTGTGTTTGAGTTGGAAGTTTTCATCCTTAAAAATTAAAATAAATAACGTTAATTTATTTTATTTTCAAATCAATATGACTTTATGAGTTCTTGACATTTTTTTTTTTTATTCAAAAATACCTCAAATTTGTTTCCATAGATTGATTTTCCACCGGTTCCATTGTGATTGGTGAAATCACCTCCTTGGCACATGAATCCTGGAATGACACGATGGAAGCTGCTGCCTTTGTAACCAAAACCTTTTTCTCCGGTACAGAGACAACGGAAATTTTCAGCAGTCTTGGGTACAACATCATTTCTCAACTAAAATCATTATATAAAATTAATTAATCATATTTTTCTTTATGTAACCAATTTTATAATAGAAGAAAAAATAAAAAGAATAAATTGTGAGAATCAATAATGGCGACCCCCACGTGGTTTCCAAATTTTATTAATATTTTAATGAAAAAAAAAAAGAAAAAAAATGTTCTTTTAATAACGTGAGTATAAATTTATATGAAGAGGAAAAAAAAAATAAATTATTCTATAAATTAGGCGAGTCATTGACTACAAAAATGGATGATGATGAATATAACCGGCAAACAAAAAAAGAAAAAGATAAAAATAGGATTTTTGCTTGAAAATTAATTGAGTAATAAAAATAATGTAATTATTATATTTACCTCAATAACAATACGGCCGGCTGGCTGATTATCGATACTCATATCAAAAAAACAACGTGGAAGACCCATTTTTTTGGCTTTTGATGAAAAATCTTTAACAAACGATGAAAAAAATGGTGTAACTGGGCGGGCGGTGGCTACCAAATGGCTGAAACTGTTGAAAGTCGTATTAATTGACAACCGGCGGATCGATGCCAACGCCATTTTCTAACTTAGTATATATTATTTCAAGTTCTAACCTTAAAATAACGCTTGCAATCACGCACTTTCTTAGTATTTAATTATATAATTTTTTTTCTTCTTACTAGTTATGGAACACAATTTGACTAATTAAACAAAAATTCCCTAGGAAACTTTTATTCACTTTTATTCACTGCTATCAATATATTATTATTTTTAAATGTATATTATTTAATTTAAAAAATTCTCATGAATATTTTATTTAATCTTTAATAAGATTTTAAATCTATTTTCAATTTTCTAAAAAATTTTTTATCACTGCGTTATGTGCAGTGTCATGCGCAATAGGCTATAAACATAACACAAGGGGGGTGTGGAATTTTCCCGAAGCGAAAAAAAAAAACAAAAATTTAATTCATGAAATATAAATAATGATGTAAACAAATAAGTAAATATAAGATTTGTAATGTATAGGATAAGCTATAGCTATTTACCAATCTATGCAAGAAATATGTATCATAAAATATGTACTATTATGTATGTATCATTGCATACAGAATTGAATTGAAATTGAATAATAAAAACAAATATAATGGAAAATATATTTAAATTTATTTGTAAAATATTAAATATATTTGATTTATTTTTGATTAACTAATAACAATGATAAATTATTGGTATTTTAACAGTGTTAAAAATATATTGATCAAATTATTCAAACATTCAAACCGGAAATTACGTTTTAACGTCTAGGGAATTTTCTATTTAATGGAAAATTCAAAATTTATTATTTTAATGTTTATAAATAATTTATGAAATTGTTATAATTAAATGTTAATCAACAGGTATCAATTATTTTAGAAAAAAAATCCAATAATTTTGTTGATCAATTTTTGACCTAAGCAGTGTTTATATATGTCAAAGAAATGAATAAAAAAAATGGCGTCCAAGTAATAGACGCTGATTGGAAGTAATCCAAAATATAAAAGTTTTTTTTTTGTGTTGATTTGTGTTGAGCAATTGACACATAAATATTAATTTGTGTGTTTTGTTTTCATTTTTTTATAAATTTAATATTTATAATGAGTAATTTATCACCATTTGGTGGTGGTAAAAATCCACCTTGGGTACGGAATACAGGTAATTAAAGTGTAACATAAAAATTTAATTTTTTTTTTATACTATACAAACCAATCAATATATACACCCTCGACAAATTGTTCATGTTTTTTTTTTTTTTACTCATTTCTTTTTCAATAAAAAATTCTTATCAATCAAGACAATGTTGCCAAATTTATATCGAAAAAAAAAGCATACAAATAATTAATTTTTCAATTGAATCAACAATATTTATTATCAACATAATTTCTATGATTTATTACCCAAAATAAAAATTTATATTTACCATTATGCCAATCAATTACCTTTATTTTATTTTTTTTTTTCTATTCTAGTTTATATCATGTTTAATCTTGTAAAAAAAAAAGTTATATGCTGTTATTTTTAGAACAAACTACACTAATTTTAGAGTTTTGTAATTTGATACAACTCACTTGATGTTCGTGGGTGATTTTTTTAAAAAACTAAAAGATCATAAATAAAGAACTATAAAGTCAAGAATTTTTTTTTCAATAATAATTGTTGTTGTTGTTGTTTTTTTAAGGCCAAGGAATACAAAATATTCAACAACAAATGTTGGGTCAAATGGGTAATATTGGTGGTCAACCAATGGTACAATATCAACAACAAACCCAACAAGTTTATCAACAAGGATTGGGTTTACAACAGCCAAATATAACAATGGCATCAATGGCATCACTTGGACAAAATTTATCATCTGGTATTGCTGGACAATTATATCCACAAGTTGCAACAGTATCATATCCAACACCAAGAAGTCTCAATACAAATGCATTTCAACAATCAGTTAATAGTGGTGTACAACAGCAAGTACAACAAAATGTACAATCATCATCAACAAAACAAAGAGTATTTACTGGTACAATTACAAAAGTACATGATAGTTTTGGCTTTGTTGATGAAGATGTATTTTTTCAAACAAGGTTTGTTGATAATATCACAGTTAGTTTAAGTAATAAACATATTAAAATTATATTCATTAATTTACAGTGCTTGTGTAAAAGGATCAAATCCAGTTGTTGGTGATCGCGTACTTGTTGAAGCATCTTATAATCCATCAATGCCATTTAAATGGAATGCAACAAGAATACAAGTATTACCAATGGCTAATAATAGTGGTGGTGGTGGAGGTGGTAGTAATAATAATAATAATCAACAAAATTTACAACAATCAAATCGTCAACAACAACAACAGCAGCAGCAACAACAACAACAGCAACAACAACCACAACAACAACAACAATCAAATCGTTCATCTGGTGTATACAATGCTGTACCACCACCAAATGATAATCCAAATAATAGGTAAATTTATCTAAAGACTTTTGATCTCATCAACAACTAATATTAATTATTGTTTCAATAGATTTGCATGTAATAATGTATCATCAAACTCAACAAGTAATAGAAGTAAAATATCACGTGTTAGAGAACGTTCACCACGTGATCGTAGAAATGATGATGATGAAATTGAAAGAAAAAGACGTCGTGAAGAAAGATTAAGAGAACGTGAAAAAAAAGAAGAACGTAGTCCATCAAGAACAAGAAGAAGTAAATCACCAAGACCACGTCGTCGTATTAGAGTTGTACCACGTTATATGGTACAAATACCAAAGATTGCTCTTGATTTGTAAGTTTTAAATTAAATTTATATAAATTTTAAATATAAAAATTTAATATTTTTTTATTATTATTATTGTAGACCAGAAGCAGATGTATTAGAAGTTAGAAGACGTTATCAAAATATGTACATTCCTAGTGATTTTTTTTCAACAAATTTTCGATGGGTTGATGCATTTCCACCTCACATGCCATTTACATTAAATAAATCATGTAGTTTTCATGTTATGCATAAAGATATTGATTCATGTGTTGAAAATAATGCTGTATTAGAACCACCAGATGCGGATTATTTATTTTCAGCAAAAGTAAGTATTAAAATATTTATTAATAAATTCCAAGTATATTTTAATGATAATTATATTTTTATTAAATAAAGGTAATGCTAATGTCAATGCCTGCTATGGAAGAAATATATAAAAGATGTTGTGGAGTTACTGAAGATAAAGATTCTGATCGTGATTATGTACATCCAACAAGATTAATTAATTTTCTTGTTGGTTTAAGAGGAAAAAATGAGACAATGGCTATTGGTGGTCCATGGAGTCCATCTTTAGATGGTCAAAATCCAGAAAAAGATCCATCTGTATTGATTAAAACAGCTATTAGAACTTGCAAGGCTTTAACTGGCATTGATTTATCACACTGTACTCGATGGTAAGAGCTCATCAATTGTATAATTATTTTTCTTATTTTTTTAGGTATATTATTTTTAGTTTAATGCAATTTAATGCATTCACAATAAATTGCACTTATTATTATTTAAAAAAAAAAGTAAAAACGTAAATATTTAAAGTGTTAATGTATATGCACAATAAAATTTGTATAGCATGAACATTTTTGAGGTATGTATTAAGAATTTAAATTGATAATAATTATAATTAACATTGGATCAATTGGAAGATGAGCAATGGCAGCCAATCAACAAAATTGTGATGAACAATATAAAATTTACAGGAAAATATCTTCATTTATTTATTTTTATTTTTTTTATATTTCACTAAATTTATCTGTCAACCTTCTTTTACACTTGTGATTATTTTTTAAACATAATATATATTTTTTTTCTAATTTTTTTTATCTATACATATGGCTTTTAAATAATATCTTGATGATTTTGTTTTCTGCAGTTGTGTGGCTTATGAACAGACAAAATAGCTTAATGAATTTTAATGAATTTATTTTTTATTTTTCATCTAAATTCACAAAAGTATATAAATATTTAATTTAAAAAAAAAATAAAGTGAGGCTAATTGTCTGTCATTAACGATGTTGATGATTTCGATATTGTTTTCTTTTTTTTTCCATTGCGGCCATAGGTATCGATTCTTGGAGCTCTACTACAGACGTGCTGAAACAACTCACAAATCAGGCAGAGTGGTACCTTCTCGTGTTGAAACGGTCATACTATTTCTCCCAGATGTATGGAGCTGTGTACCAACAAAATTGGAATGGGATGGTCTTCATATCAGCTATAAAAAACAACTGGATCGTAAGCTGACACGTTCATCATCAACAAATTCCGAAGATGTGGATGCTGTTGTTGCTGATGATGATGATGCTGCTGCCGTCATTGATCAAAAGGCACTGCCCACAACCATCCCATTATTACTATCTATATTTTTTTTTCATATATTTATTAATATTAATATCATAACACACAAAAAAAAAAAATCAAACAAAAAAACATTACTTGTTTTTAGTCCTTGTCTATATATCGTTGCTGCCAATATGGTTTTTACTATTAATTTATTTTTTTTTCTTTTATTTTTTCTTTTACACATCTATTTTTGTTCAAGTGGATTAACAGTCAATGGAAAATTATGAACGACAGACATTGTGATGGTCTTCTCGATTTTCGTGCAGTCTTTTTCTGTTTTTTTTTTTTTTTTATTTTTCATTATATTAATGGTGATTCATCAATCGTTTTTTATCACTCAGCCAATTTCCTGTATAAAGCTGAATAACTTTAACTGTCTGCCTATAAACTATTTTTTTTTTTTTTAATTTTTATTTTACTTTCGTGTTTTTATCGTTTATTGATAGTAATTATTTTAATTATTACAAATTTATACAACTGCAACGATACCAGAGCCTGGATTACAGCTAGAAGAATAATTTGATTGATACGTTGACGACGGGGCTTGACGATCTTCCAAATGCTGACACAAAAATTTATTTATGTCTCTTTAGAAAAAAAAAAAAAACGAAAAAACAAATTCATTATTATCTCTCTGTGTGATAAATTGACAAACAAAAACAAAAATTATTATTAAAAATTAAATCTAGTTATAGGGATACTTTATTATATTATTTTTTTTGTTTATTATTTTAAATAACTTTATCAAAGATAGAATGAAAGACAAAAAAAAAAAAACGAACATTTCTTTTTTCGCCTTTTTTCAGCTATTTTTTTCTCAAAGATTTTAAATTCATGTAAAATAAATTTGGCTTTTTGCTTTCAGGATGAAACAACACCAGAGAAAAAAGACCCAACACACTACTCTGAATTGGATCCAAAAACGATGAATGTAAGTTTCAAATTAATTTTAAAATTGAATGATTAATTGAAAATATAATTTTTATTAATATCAGGTTAATGATCTACGTCAAGAATTAGCTGCAAGAAATCAAATTTCAAAGAATCTTCTGAAACCACAGCTAACTGCACGTCTTGCTAAATGCTTAAAATCAGAACAAGCTAAAGAAGAAGGACGTATAGAAGAAATTGATGATACAGAAGAAGAAGTAACACCAATTTCCATAACAACAACAACACCAACACCAACACCGACACCAGCACTTAGCAAAGAAGAGATAAAAGAAGAAAAGAAAAATAAAGATGCTGATGAAGATAAAAAAAAAAGTAATGAACGTGAACGTATTATGCTAGAAAAACGTTATACATTACCAGAAACATCACATATTATTGTACATCCATCACGTGTTGCTAAAAGTGGAAAATTCGATTGTACTGTTATGTCATTAAGTGTACTACTTGATTATCGTCCAGAAGATACTAAAGAACATTCATTTGAAGTATCACTATTTGCTGAATTATTCAATGAAATGTTAATGCGTGATTTTGGCTTTAGAATATATACATCATTATCAAATTTGCCAGAAAAAATAAAAGACAAAGATGATGATAATAAAAAAAAAAGTAATGACGATGATAGAAGACGTGATGATAAAAAAGTTGATAGTAAACGTAAAGATGATGATAATAATAAAAAAATAAATAAAAAAGATGATAATAATAAAAAAAAAGACAATAAAAAAGATGATAAAGATTGTAAAAATAAAAATGATGATAAAGATAAACATGATGATAACGATGATGATGATTATGATGAAGATACAGAGGATGATGATTCAACAAAAGATGATAAAAAAGATAAAGATAATAACAAGGATAACAAGGATTCATCTTCATCAAAGAAAAAAAAAGTTAAATTATATACATATGATCCATATTTATTATTGTCATTTGTTTACTTTGATCAAACACATTGTGGCTATATTTTTGATAAAGATATTGAAGAGCTGATATACACACTTGGTCTTAATTTATCAAGAGCACAAGTACGTAAATTAGTACAAAAAGTTGTAACACGTGATTCATTACATTACCGTAAATTGACTGATAAATCAAAGGACGATGATAGTAAAGATAAAGATGATAATAAAAAAACTAATAAAGATGATGATGATATTGATGATGTTGGGGAAATGAATAAACATAATGAAGAAGAATCATTACGTACATTAGCATTGGGTAATAAAAAATTATTACCAGTATTTGTATCAAGTGGACCAGCATCAAAACGTGCACGTGGTGATAATGCTATTAATCAAGATACTGAAACAATACCAGAAGGTTTTATTATGTTTAAAGGTTCATTGGTTGATGTTGAAAAACTTGTTTGTCAATTAAAACGTTCGGAAAAAGCACGTATTGATACTGAAGCTAAAATGATGGAAATACAAAATGAACTTACAAGTGTTTGTGATAAATCACATAAACAATCTGGTGTTTATCAAGATAAAATTAGAAGTATTGAGGAAAAACTCAAGAAAACTTCGGTATGTATTATTTTTCTTCGTTTGCTATTAGTTTATTATTGATATTAAAGTTTATTACTTGAAAAGTTGGCAAACTTTTAGTTAAATTAATAGTTCTATCAGATAATTGATAAAAAATTGATTTTATTTTCAATGTTTTTTTTTTTTTTACAGAACGAGTGCTATACTTACTTGAGTACCTTGAAAAATATTTATCATACAGCATCAAGAGTCATTCCAAATGACACGAAAAAAGTTGAAATTGTTGAAATACAAGATGAAAAACAAAGCAATGAAATGCTAAATGGTTCACAAAGTGAATTTAAATCAAAGAGTGATTCAAGATGGAGCGATAATAAAAATTCTATTAAAAAAGAACCAATAGATGATAGTAAAAGTTCTATCAAGAAAGAGTCAATAGATAGTGATAAAGAAAAAAAATAATTAATTAAATTAATTCTTTCTTTTGTTTTTTTATTGAAAAAAATTATTATTTATATGAAAATAAGCATAATTTCGTGATAGTATCAAAAAAATCAGTGTTTTATTATTACGTGAATATGATCCACGTATATATGAAATTAATTATTGTTTGTTTAATTTTTTTTTTGTCTCAAAAATATCAAATTTCACTTGATATTAATATGCTACATTTATAGCATTTAACAATTATAATTATGATATAATATTGAATGAAAAAAACAATAAATAAATAACGTATTGTAATTTAAATAAAGTTTTTCAATTGAAATAATATTAAATAATAATCTAAGTAGATAATTATAATTTTCAATAATTTATCTTGATATTTTTCGTTCTTTTTTTCATATTACAGTGAAAACATGTAAAACAATTTTTTTTTTACAAGAAATATTCATTGTAACAGCAGTAAAATCAAATTTACCAAAGTTAATTTTGAGACGAGGAGAAATAACAGAGTGGAGAGCCTATTCCCAGCATACTCGGTCTGTTATTTCTCCTCGCCTCAAAATTAACTTTGGTAAATTTGACTTTAATTAGTGTGCGTTAAGAAAAAAACAAATTTTTTTTTGTTAAATTCAATTATAAATAAACAAAAAAAAAAGTACAATTATAACTTTCCATTAACCAAAAAAAATATAATAAATAAAACATTTTTAAACAATTGAAGACTGTCGTATCAAGATATCGGTGTATGGATTAAAGTAATTATATTATATTTCTTTGATAGGAACAATACTCCATCCAAGAACAGGTCCATCAAATCCACAAGAATATAAATTACATTCAGCTCCAGGCTCTTCACTCCAAGCCACTTAACAAACCATTCTTCGATGAGCCTACAAAAAAAAATTGTTAAAAAAATTATTAGTAACGATTTCGTTCCCTTTGAAAATTGAAAATTTTCAAAACTCCGGTGGGATGACGTGTTAATATCGTTATTAATTTGATGGTAAAAAAATTCAATTATTATAACTGAATAAGTATATTATTTTAGTAAATAAAAATTTATAAAATCAAGTAATATTATGAACACTTT
>JAPYYR010000661.1:0-37137 GCA_030523065.1 Aphidius colemani
TTAATTTAGTGTCTTTAGTTTTGTGGGGACTAAAATATTCTACAAAATCATTGGGTATATATAGGCAAGATACCGAGCCATTAAATTACAATCATTAAACCAATATTTTAACTGATAAAAAAATTATATAGTAGTTTCTTATAAATTTATCATGAATAATATTAAGATAATTGTTTAAGTTCCTCTTGCACAACTAAATTTTTGATACGGTTTATACACGAGTTACGAGGGCTGCTGATGATCACTTCATTTTTTAAAACAATCACATGTCTAATATTTATTGTACTCATGTAAATATAAATTATAATTTCAACTTTATTTTTTTATTTCAACTGATACATGTATTAATAGACTTTTCAACATGTTTTGTTTATTTACCTGAATTTTTAAATATTTGATTTTTCGATGTCATCAGAGAGATCAGTCGAAAAGACTGTTTTTTAAAACAAATATTTGCCAAGACTATTATCAAAAACACTATCAAAAAATGTCAAAAATATTGTGGCAAAAAAAAAAAAAATTTAATAGGTATTTTTTTTTTTTTAATTAAATAATAAAACTTCATGGCTTTCATCATATGATTTATTTTCAACATGACAATATGATGATGATGAGAAAAAAATATATAAAATAATGATAAAGTATAATGTAATTTAATTTAATGTATAATTTATCTGAAATATTTTAATCAACATATTAGAAAAGAAAACATAATAAAGTTTGAACATGTTGATAAGTTTGAAAGGGTGATTAAGTTGGCACTTGCTGATTTAACCAAACGACAAGAGTCTTTCGATTTCAATTTAAATCGAATGATTCCGGGGCGTAGTTTAAATTTAAAATTCAGTTGAATTCTTAAACCCCCTTTCCCAACAATTCTCGTGACACACTGATGTTAAAATTTTATAGTATTGGTAGATAGTGCCCCAAGGGTGGTTCTTTAATATTCAAAGTGCAGAGAAAATTTCGCGCGGGCGTGCGACTTATACTCTAGTCTCGGTTGGTTAATACAAAATGACTTTTATTCAAGTGTGTCCTTGACTTTTGTCCCTCAACATGTATATGTACATTTTTTTTTTTATTTTTTATTATTATTTTTTTTTTTTCCAACACCCGTTTCTTGAGCTGTAAATGTTAGATAGATATATAAAAAAATGAATGATTTATTTTCATTAAATTCTAACAAATATAAATTGATACATAATTGGTAATTAATTTAATAATATAATTAGAAAATTTTTAGGAGGAACAAAAAATTATTCAAATTAGATTAAATGTAGGTTAAAACTAGTACTTTTATTTTCTTTGAAAAAAAAAATATAAAGAAGGTCCTGCGTTTGGGGCAAATATCTCCTAGCATAGAAAAAGCGAGAGGATTTTTGGGCCCCGAGCTCGTTCTATGCCAGGAAGTATTTCCACACAATTAATATTTGCACATCGCAGAATAACATCAGCAGCGCTCTATATATGTCACTTTCCAGGTTCTTGTGATTGTCTACGAACTTAAGACCTTCAGAACCGTAGGCAAGACACTTGCCCATTCAGCCACTAGCCCACTAGCTGACTTTAAAAAATTTGATTTTAATAATAAATTTATATATAATTATATTTATATTATTCTAAATAATGTTTTTTATTTTTTTTTTATTTTTCGTATTTTCCATTTTCACTCACACCGTTGGTTGTTGCTTTTTTTGTTTTTCTGTTACTCTTTCCTCTCCAAACTTCCGAAAATAAAAAAATAAAAATACATTGGCAACATAATTCCCGGTCTCATTTCATCGGGCTTGTTTCCTGTAAAATTCGACACAGGGTGGAAATTGAAACAGGAAAAAAGCAATACAAGTGAGAGAGAAAAAATTTGAAAAAAATATAAAAAAATATGGGAAAAATTGAACGTCCATCGCACAAGCGAGCTTTCGAGTTGTACGCCTGGGGGTTTTGGTATTTCAAGCAACACATACACACACTTTTATGTTTTCAATTTTCATTTTATATCCGTATCGTTGGTTGCTAATGTATCGCTAGCCGTCGACATATTTTGCGATTTAGTCTTCATCCCCTTTTTGTTCACCATGACGAAAATATATAAAAAACATATATCTATATGAAACAAAAAAAAAATAATATACATATAACAACAACAATATATTTATTAAAAAAAAAAAAAATAGATAAATAAATAAATTTCAATGTACAAGATACGTTGATCGAAATTTTCAATATAATAATTTCGCCGTGGGGTAAACAATTTACTTGGTGAATAATTAGCATCGTTATTTTTAAATTTTTTTTTATTCGTTAAAATGGATTATTCAATGTTTATTTTGAATTATTCAATATTTAAATATCCTTTTAAATTAAAATTGAAAAAATTTATTTGTTTATTATTTTTTTTTTCGATATTTTATATTATTTTTTTTTCAAAATATCAATTACAGATTAAGTCATCTGTTTGACATGTCAAATAAACAATAAATATTTTCATAAAAATTTTCAAATAACACTATAAATTTGAACATTAAAAAATTAATTTTAAAAATAATAATTTTATTTACAATAAATATTTTTGAATATAAAATTATTGAAATATTGTTTATAATATATTTTTTGCATTATTTTTATTTGTAAAATTTTGTGATGGGTTAAAATGAGGGTTGAGGGTGGATAAAGACAAGGGGTGGTAAATGTTTTGAGGATATGGGGGGATGGCCCAAAGGCAATAGAGAACAGGACGTTTGTTTCCCACGAAAGACAACTAACCCTGAGGCTATTATATCGAGGGTTAGATGGATGGGGTTTTTCGACAAATTTTGGAAAGGGGATGCTGAAACAGATATATATCTCATCAAGTATTATATATCTCTGTCTTCTACCCTAACGCACGTACCTTTATTTATTTGTCCAGAGTTTACTACTGTATCACGTTTTCAACCAATTATCTCTATTCAAAATGATCATGTTGTTTCAGTTTATATGTTAAACAAATTTATTTTTAAAATTCATTGTTTCTATTTTTTTTTTCTACTATTAATTAGATTCAATGTTATACTGTTTACAAATTCATTTTAATTGTTTATAAAACGAAAAATGCAATAATAATTGAACAATGAAATTTGTCTTGAAAAAAAAAAAAATTTTAAAACTTGAAATGGTTAACAAATGTACATTAATTTCTTCTTTTCAATTTCAAAATTATTATATTTTTTAATTGGCCAATATTAAAGACCCACTTGACGTTTTATCATACAGTAGAAAAAAATATTTCTAAAGAAAAAAAAATGATGTCAAGCAAGTAGTTTTGTATAAAAAATAATAATAAAAAAATAAAAAGCAAAAAAATTGTTTTGAAGATGGGGTAATGGTAAAGATATTTCACATTTTATTTTCGATCTTTTCTTGGCTGTTAAAGACCGTAACGATGTCGAAGTAAAACCGATCTCAAAGGCTTTAGCACCAAATGGTAACCATCATAGTTCAAAGGCAACTAGAAAAGTAAAGAGTGAGATAACTAAAAACAGCTTCAAAATATAATGAAGTCGAGCCCTCAGGCCACCTCAAAAACAAGGTTTTATATATATACCCATTGATTTCAACCCCCATCTTTTTGGTTTATTTATATATATTTAGTTCACTTTCTCATTTTTATCTCGTCAAAGAGTATCTTTTTTATTTTCCTTATATTTTTTTCTCTCTATGATTTTTCAGGCATAACACATATAAAAACTTGTGACAAAAGAAAATCAAGTTAAAAAGATAAATACATAAAAATATATATGTGTGGTATTCTTTCAAGACGTAACAAAATATTTTCACATCCTCTTTGACTTACAACTTACGACAGACGACTCTTATATACACATCAATATTATTAGCATCAGTACAACGAAAATATATTTCTTTTCTTGAAAAATAAAATACATATCCATTAAAAATATTGAAAATTCCTATGATATAATATTTATTTTTATTTTTAATTAACAATTGATTTTTTTTTTAAATGAAAATATTTATAAAATTGATTAATTGTAGTTTTAATATAAAATTATTATAGGATATTTTGATATAATTTAATTTTGGGTGGATTTTAATCTTGATCAATACGAGCTGATTAATCATTTTAGATAGACATAATAATTTTAATAGTCACGATAATTGTTTCGAACATGAAACCAAGTCACAAGAGAATTGTTGTTGACATGAATTTACGTATTACAATTTCTCATTTTGTATATTTACAGTGAAATGTGAAACTTGGATATTGGTAAAAGCTCTCTTTTGCTCATTGTAAAACGATATATACACATCAACAGTTACATACATAAACAAAGACTGAATATTTAATAGAACAAACAAATTATTTTGCTTATCTGTATGTCATTTTATTTCCTGTTATTCTATAAAATATTCTTGAGAATAAATTAACAATTATGCTCTATTGATTCAACAATAATTGAATCATGAAATAATTTTTTAATTTAAAAAATTTGGTGTTTTATTTATGTTTAAAAATTGTATCAATTTAATTTTACGTCGATAAATAATTGTTATTTTGAACTACAGATTATTAAGCGTCAGTAAACTTTGAAATGATTTTTTTTCTTTTAATTTTTGATGTTTAACTGGGTCACACTCGACCATACTACTTCTATGTAATTTTTTTTGGATATTTAAAAATTTGCAGTACTAGAAAATATATGACTTTATCTATTGTCAATGTTATAAATATAGAATAAGGCATCTGATAGGGTGGTAATATATAAAAAGAATCAAAAGAGATCTCGACCTCACTCGACACACGTCTTTCATTTTCTTTGTTATTCAATCTTCCACCATGTGATAGGTAGTCTGGCCATTCAAACAACCAAAGCCACTCTATATCGACGAAAACAAAAAAATATAAAAAATATATATATAAATTTTTAGGAAGGCCTTTTCAAATGTATACTCGGTATACATCAAGTGACATGAAATAAGAAAAAAAAATAGAATATAATAAAAAAAAATATATAAAAATTGCTAAAAGGTGGTGTGAAAAGTCTTGAGGTGGGAATGACACTTGACACATGAGACAATTGAATTTTTTTCCATTTTTTTTCTATACTTTTTTTACTATTTGTCTCTTCTTTGAGGATTTTTAAGAGTCGCGAATCTTTGATGTCAGTGATGATGCTGAAATACCATGACATTTAAAAGTTAAATAGAACAAAATTTAAATGAGCTATGAAAAATTAAATTTTACTATTAAAAATTTTGTTATTTTGTTGTTTAAAAATATAACAGACAAAGTTTTTTTGTTACACAAAAACTATTGTATAAAAAAAAATTTACATGTGAAAAAGATTTATTTGTTTTGATATTATTTTTTTTTTTTTACAAGAAAAATACAATATTCAATAAAGTTTATGAGTGAAAACGTTGTAAAACGACAAAAGTTGAAACTTTTCAACTGAAAATACATAAATTTTTGATAGTTGATAGCTTGAGGATGATGAAAAAATAAAAATTTAAAAGAATAGATTTTTTTTTTTTCTATTTTTTATATGCATCAGTCGCCAGCAAACCAACCACCAAGTTGACCCGATTTTTAAAACCATTTTACAAGAAATAATAATAAGAAAATAAAAAAAAACTTTAGGGATATGCTTTTTTGGAATAAAAAGCACGTATTCTTGATATTCATCCCCAGCTACTTTGAACATGGTTACGACAACGTAGATTTTTCTTGTGATACTTTATCACGTTATTTTATTTTATTGTTTTTTATTTTTTATATTATTATTTTGGCAAACTGTTTATGTCGTACATGCACTAATAATCAGTCTCTCAATAACTTAAATATATATTTATAAACTTCAAGTCTTTATTTAAAATTGAGAATTAATTTTAAAATAAAAATTAAATGAGAAATAATTTTAAATTATTTACAAATCATCTTGGAATCATTTCAAAAATATACTTAATATTTTTAAAATTGTCTTATACAGTCATATTGACTTTTAATATAATTTAAATATATTTTTTTCCACTTGGGGGGTTCGTGAAAAAGACAATGAATTTATTCATTCAAATGTAATTTATGACGTAGTATTAAATAAATATTAAATTTAAAAAATGATAATACTTATTCGAAATATTTATTGAATGTTACAGGTGTGCCATCTTGCCAATATCCTGAAAAATGGACAGGCCAATGGTTTCAATCCGGAAAACCACAGCCAATTGCAGTAAATTCATCGAGCATAGGAGAAAAATCATGCATTCAAAAGAATGGTGACAAATATGTTGTCTTTGACAAGTAAGAATAGAATTATTTTATTAAATTATAAACAAACAAATTAATTTAATGATAAATAAATAAATATTAATTTCTCTTTTCTAGCGCATCTGGAGAGCATTGTTTCAAATGTCTCATCATAAATGATCGCCATGAAAATGTCATCCAATTTCGTGAAGGTATGTCAAGAACCATTTATCAATTATTTTTAATATATAAATTTTTTATTTATACAATTTTCGTTTATCCAAGACATCCAAGAATAACACGTAGTGTATTTTATTTTTATATATTTTTATTATCAATATACAATCAACGATCCCATTTGTTTGTTTGTTTGTTTGTTTTTTTTATATTTTTTTTTCTTTTTTTCATTCGTCTTTTCCCAGAGGAGAAATACGATGCTGTTTTTTGATATCATATTAACCATTCAGTGGGTGGTTGATATCATGATATATTTTATCAACAAAGGTGCGGCTCTTATCATGTTTATGTTTTCTTATTAACGACATCGGAAATGTTGCTTTATCATAATATAATATCACAATCGTGCTAAAATTATCATTTATAAAATTAAATACACAATAATTTTTTAATTTAATATATTTTTCCATGATAAAATGTTGATTCAGTCAAAAATAAAAAGACATATGTTGGATTTTTTTATGATCAAAACCAACATAGATATATTGAGCTCAGATTTCGGGCTGATGGATAATAATAAAATTGAATAACAAATAGGTTCAAGTAGAGTCAATAATACATCTAACAACAATAATAACAATTGAGAAAGAAAAAAATTTATATATTATTGCATGAGGATGATCAGGGAACACAACAGGGTCTGACTAAATGGAACATTGGCCCATCTAACGCTCAATGATTCCCCGAGGTTGACGAGCATACCGTAACTAAAACTGACATCCATTGTATCATCATCATCATCAGGATGATGATCATAATAATAGTCTAGATATTTTAGGCATTTACTTATGGTGTATATGCATAGCCATATGGCGTATCACCGAGTATTTTAGTGGATTATTGAATGAATAAATGAATGAATAAAAATGAAAAATAATAATAACAAAATGATGAAGAAAGAAAAAATATAAAATAAAATTATAGCAGAATGATGATGCCTGTCTAGTCTGACAGCTTACTAATGCACAAAGAGAATATATATTTTTTTATAAATGCAAAATAAATTGAAAATTTAAAGTATAACATTTTTTTTTTTTTTTTTACTTTACTTTTTATGGATAACATTGGCTATTTAAAATTTAAAATTAATTAATTTAATTATTAATATTTTTATGGATTTTTAACACGTGAAGTTTATAATTTACCTTTTTTTTTTTCTTTTAATTTTCATTGATAATTTAAAACAAATATAAATTAATCTTATTAATTAATTTGAAGATAGAAATTTACTATTATTAATTTCTTTAGTTTTAAGAATAAGGATTCAAGTAATTTTGACTTAGAAGAGATAATACATTAGACATGCACATAGATATATTTGTAGATTATAATCTAGCAATTTCAGATGGTATCATTTGGATATATATATATTTTGTGTGTATAATATCTTTTGTCGACTTGCATACCAGCAAGAGAGAGAAATAAAGATTGCGATTTAGTTTTCGTAAACTTGGAGAAATTTAATTTTCCAGTTGAACGAGTTTCTCGTGTTATACTTATATATTTACTTTGTGAATTTTTCTTCATTTTTGAATTCATATTTTTGTGAAATTTAAAGCTACTTTTCAATGTCTGTCTATCAGAATGTCAAAATTGATAAATATTGAAATGATTTTATCAAATATTTTAATGTTCAATCAATCGTGTTCCAAAAATAAATATCAAATTGTTCAATTCTCTTTTATTTTCATCATCTATTTTATATATAAATTTTTACTTTATTTTTACTTCACATAGCATCTACCTAATTCTTCAATGTTTTTTGCCATTTTTTTTATGCTTTTTCTTTGGATTCTCCATCATTTTTCATATAATAAGTTATATATTTCTTTATTTTTTGTTTTATTTTACTGCTATCTGTCAGATGAATCAACTGATTGGCGTTATACACTGTGGGGTTGGTTGGTTGGTGGTTATAGTGTGTGTATATAAACTCACTGCTTGAAATGCTTGGTAACTTTTGGGTGGATGTAATTTCTCAGTTGAGTGAGTTTTCGCGATTAAAGGGTCGACACGCTGCAACGATCTTTTACTCGAAACTTATATATTTTATTATATCTCTATTTTCTGCGATTGTAGATTTTTTTTATTTCTTTTCATTTTTCCTTTTCTAGTACATAAATTTATTATACTTATGTATTTATTAGATCATTTTTACTTTAATAACAAACCGAGTCAACCGTATCAAACTGACAACAAAAATAAATAAATAGCTTTGATAATTTTTTAATTTATTAACAGGATGCTAGTTTTTTTCTTTTTAAAATATTCAAATTTAATTGGCTTATTTATATCGAAAATATAGCTAATTGAAATTAATTATTTTAAATTTTTATTTCAATTAATTATAACGATTTTTTTATCAAATGAATTTTTATGAGACTTTTTTTTTGTCAATTAAAAATAGTTAAATAATAAGTTTTCACAATTATTAATTTTCAAATATATATAGGTATACAACATTTTTTTTTAATAAAAAATAATTTATGATTTTTAATTATTTCCTTTTTCAATTAAGATAATTTGAGAAAATTTTTTTTTTTTTTGTTCATAAAATTATCAAAATAATTGAAAATAATTATATCCAATCATAATATAATTTTTCGCAATTTTTTATCATCATTATGATGATGAATTTTTTAATTATCAAGCTATAAAAATAAATTTTAATTTGACAATTAATGGAATGCCGAGTTGACTTTCATAGAATGACTAAGTTTAATGAAAATAATAAAACCACAATTATTTTTGTACGCACAAATTTACTGAATTACATTTAGTTTATGAGTATGCTACAATAATTTTATGTTTTTATCATAAATTTTGATAAATTTTATACATTTTATAACAGAATAATAGTGAGTGAAAATGAAAAGCGAATAGTTTAAAGGGCCAAGAGAACTATTAAGTAGAGAAATAGTGTAACAACAAAATTCAACTATCACAAAAGCAATTTAAAATACGAAAAGGTTTCACATATAAACAGATTCATGTATTTTATCTCATTTCCAGCTTTTATCAAATACAAAATTCACATCTGTATTTTAAATGACCATTTATAATTTAACTCTACTTTAACGAGTTTTTCATATATTTTTATTTTCGTTTGGCAAATTTTTTTATTTTTCCATCTTTTATTAAAATATTATTTTTCAAAATTAAATATTCATCTTTATTTATTCATTTATTTTTTAATATTTATTTGGAAATAATTTATAAATGGAGATTAAATCTATCTTAGAGGCTTTCAATTAATAACACCTTGTGTTTGTGCTATGATATTTATAAATAAAAAAATACCCATTTTAACATAAACTAATAAATTCACAAAAAAATGTCATGTTAAATTAACAAATTAATATGATCTGCAGAGGAATAAGTTGATTGATTATCCACAAATGCAAGTATAATATATATAAACTTGAAAATCAAAGGTATCAGTAATCGCAAAGCCCGTCAAACAGAATATACAATTTTGATACGAAAGGTTAACAGAATTTAATATTATAATCATTGCTTCAAACTCACAGCTATATCGATTGAAAATATATATTTTTTTTTGAATAAATATAATTTTGATTTATTTATTTGCGAATATATGTATATTAGTAAGCTCAGTTAATATTTTTTAAAGAAGAAATTATTATTATTGAGGGTAAAATACTTTCGTGCTTACTATTTGATTACAATAAATTGTGAGTTTAATATATATTTATTTTTACTTCATTGAATTTTTTGATTGATATTATAAAAGATTTCTAGACACATATTGGTGCATTAGAAATCATATTAATGCTCCGTCATCATTCTTATAATATATATATTAATAATACCTCGTTTATACATCTGGCATTTTAAATGCTCATTCAACATATTATTCAAGTCATTTTTTTCATATATATTTACACTGACAATGCAGAATTTATCAAAATAATTCAACCCAACACACAGATGTTGTGTTCTTATTTATTAAAACGTAAAATCATATTTTTAATAAATTTTTATGAGCACTTTGTCAAGTTTTCAATTGATAAATCATTCACTTGTTAATTTTTTTTTAAACAATCAATTTGATTAGATATTAATAAATAAATATTAAAAAAGTTTTCTGTTTCTAAATATATGTTCGAATTCATAATTAATAACAAAATTGATAGACAATATTGTTGCCAAACAAGTTAATATAAATAAAGTAATTATTAATTTGAATGAATATTTTTAATTAATAGTTTTTCATGTATTTATTTGCGTAAGTGGTTATTTTTTTTTTATTATTCTCAATAACATCGTCCAGCAATCAACAGCAATCATTCCTTGACTCAGATAGAAATAAATATCTTCTTGAAACGCAAAAGGGTCTTTCAGTTCATCCAGTCAAGCGTGACTTTTTCCACTTTTTCGATATTACCTCTAATATAAAAATAATAATAAGAAGAAAACAGTAAAATAAATAATAAAACACAAAAACATCAATTGTATCATGAATATTTTTCTTCGTTTTTATAAAAAATAGTATATATTCAAGAGAAATGTACACTGTTAACAATAAGACAGTGATATTTTCTTTGCCACTGAGATTGCATATGAATATATAAAATATATTTATTCACATTTTCTCATTTTAAACTTCCTGATACAAATATGTTATTTTCTATTTTTTTAAAAATAAATTTTAAATAAAATATCAAGCAAATCAAACTTTTTAATTATTTATTTACGTAATGATTCATCTTAGTATTTTTTTATAAAATAAATTTTATTTTCTCTATAAAATTTGGACTTTAAATAGTTGTTGAATAATCTCATCCTTTTTCTATTCAAAAAATGAGAAATTTATTCATTTATTTATTTATTCAGTGGAGCATTGATTTATTTATAACAATATTCACAGCTAAAAAAGAAAAAATCGTAGAATTTTTGAAAGAGAGTTTGGTACTTATCTCCCTAATACTGTCGCACGTATATTTATTTTTATATATTTATTTTCATTTTATTTTTTCCATGACTCTCTCGTTGCTTTTCTAGTCGCCTTGTTCTGTACTTATCCTCCCTAAGGATCTCTTGCTAAGGGTCCTCCATCGTGCATCCACGCGAACAGAAAAATTCCACCCTCTGCTAATCAACAGTCACCCAGCGTTTCCCCTTAACATTATTTTTTTTTTTTCATATTTTTCTACTATATTTTTCTCTTCCAACAAAATATATATATATTAAAGTTGATCATAACCATCACCTGGTGTCCAAATGACATTCAAATTCATTATTTTTATTTTTTTATGTTAAAAGAATAAAACTTTTTTTTACCACTCAATTTTTTATATACCAAAATTAATAATATTCATTTGAATATTAAATTAAATTTATTTGAATGATTATTATTATTTCCTCGTATTGTTTATGAAATTAATGATGCTTTTGATGATGATTTGTCAGTCGTACAATATAATTGTCTGTCAAATTTAAATGTACAAAGTGGATATCACAAATTTATAAATTATAATATAATTATTTTGATATTCAAAATATTTATTTACATATGCTTGAATTAATTTAACACACACGTGACAATACTACCGATATTTTATTAACAAAACAACATAAATATTAGTAATCATATTAATCATATGTAGAAATTATTTTCGAGTGAATATAATTTTTTATTTAGCTTTTTTTAATTTGATATATTTTTTTCTATTTCGCCAATTGAATTTATACAGACAGTTAATGGGCTTGAGTTAGCTTTGGGTCAATGTATGGTTTACGACCAAAAGCTGAATGACCTTTTGATCGAACGACGTTTCATGTCTTACCGCAAAATCGAGCCACAAAATTGCCTGGCCATGTTCGAATGATAGTAAAAGTAACGCCAAATCCGCTGACCAAGATATCCGATCGACCTTTTTTTTTTCTATATTTTTTATTTCTTTCTACTTTTCCCCATTTTTCTTGACTTTTTTTTTTTTTTTTTTTTTTTTTTTTTTTTTTTTTTTTTTTTTTTTTTTTTTTTTTTTTTTTTTTTTTTTTTTTTTTTTTTTTTTTTTTTTTTTTTTTTTCTATCCCTGATTTTTATGCATCCAGTGACATCATGGAAAATCTTCAATGACAATATTGATGATAACACTGTCGATACGATAAAAGTTAATGACATTTTTATTTGGAAAACAAAAAAAAAAAATAGATGATTTTTTTCTGCAAGTAGTATATAGATAATAAAATAAAATAGAAAAATTTTTTATAAAATAAAGTAAAAATAAAAAATTAATGGCATTGCACGTATAAAAAATGGGGGTGTCGTGTATCTTGGGAATTCAGTTGACTATCCCTGGACTAACCTGACACATACTTCCGTCCACATGCTGAAATTGTTGGATCCCTATGATGGGCTTGCAGATCCAATTACTCGAATGGCGACAGAGAGACGCAACCAAGTTGTGAGTAAGGGAGGTGATCGACGGCATGAGAAATTTAGAGGACCATGTCAACAGAACAGAAAAAAAAAGTAAAAAAAAAGGGATACGATACTATTTTTAATTCACTATTTTTTTAATATTTTTTTCATTTATCTAAACTCACCCTCGTTTGACTCCACTCGTTACGGAAAAAAGGAATAAACTTATATATACGTGTTTAACTCGCCTTCACATTAGATTAGCTTGACTAATAACATCTAAAAATAGATAACATAAAAATATTTTCAAAAAATAATCCACATTAATATTTGATATGAAGAAACATTCATTTATAAATAACCCCGTGATTTTATTACCAAAAAAACTTACATAAATAAATAAACACAATAACAAATTAATAATTTAAATCATCAATTTATCCGTCAACATCAGCCTAAAATCATTATAAATTCATAAACCCACCCAATCATATATGAAACGATCGAAACCCATAAATTTTCAGTAAACAAAATTTTTAATCCTGTAATTCATATGCAACACTAAAGCAACAACTATTATTATTATTATTATTTAACAATTAACATCCGATTTACCCGATGTTCCGTTAAAAATTTGAGTGATAGTTAGCCAAAAAGAGAAGATTAAAAAGGGATTGAATTAGAAAAAGGCTTAATCTTCTAGAGAGGTGGATTAATTTTGAATTATTAATAATAGAATATATTTGAATATTCAAATGATAATTTTATGTGCGAATACATGTATATTATAGAGCTCAGTTGATATTTTTTAAAGAAGAAATGATTATTATTGAGGGTGATGATAGAATATGCATATGACCATTGTGAAAAAGCACTGATGCAATAATGATAATCTAGTATGGTTGAATTGACTGTATTGAAAATTCAAAGTTGTGTCCATTCTAGCTGTCTGGATTACGTCGTGTTCAATTAGTTTATCGATTTGATCCCTTGGTAACATTGATCATTGACATATATTTATATCAACCCCTTGTAGTTGGTGGTGTTAAAGTGTCCATCATATAAATTCTCATTTCAAATCAATAAGCAATATATTAATTAAAAAAATACACCAACTAAAAAATTATTTCTAAATTAAATAGAAAATTTAAAATTATTTTATTGATTATTTATAAATTTTTGCGACGTTTTTTTTTTTTTTTTATTCAAATAATAGATCATATATTACAAATAAATTAAAGGAAGATAAATTTTCTGGTTTTATATTTTATTTAACAATAAAAAATATTGTCTCGTTGAAATAATTTTATTGTAGCATTAAAAATATAAAAATATAAAACTTAATTTAAATTTGGAGGTTTAAAATTGTTATAATTTATATCATAAAATGATCGTAAACACACAGTTAACGATTGTTATGTTTTTTTCTTTAATTTATTTATTTTTTAGTTCGTGTTTGTGGGGTTGGAAGGAACAGTCAAACATGTAAATTCATGTGAATGATATAGCAGAATGAAAATAATAAAAAATTGCCCAGTTAGACTTATTTTATGGATGTATATATGATTTTTAACTTTTAAGATATCATAAATTATATTGAGAAAGTAAGAAAAATATATTAACTATATAGATCCAAATAAAACTTGGATGAATATTTTTTTTTCTTCAAACAGTTGACATATATATAAATTTTTAAATTCACCGTACCTTCAAGAACCTTAACTCATTGGGGAAATAGAAGTTTTAATATTCATACATTTTCTACCCTTAAAATGTGCAAAAGTTATTGAAATTTTTTAAGATGTTTTTATGCTACTTTTTGCAATATATGCTGTTGTATTTTTTATTTAATTTATTTTTTGTTGATAGTTAATATAAATGATAATTTCTTCAATTTCATGATACGGTTATACTCGTCAAGTATTTCCGGTCGTTTGGATATGTTATCACGATACGCGTTAAAACCATTTAGTGACTTTCGTGACTCGATCCACTTTAACGAACTGCCAAGCCACCTTATACATATATAACAACCGGAATTTTCTTATTTTATGGTTTATATCGCACCAAGTTACGTCCGGTCGTGAAACTATCTTTCCTATTATTTTGGATTTTTATTGTTTTTTTTTTTAAATTAATAATATAATTGTCATTTTGCTAACAAAAAAAGCTGCCAGTTTCGAAATTAGATCCTGAAAAAAGCTCATCATTTATCACTTGGAAAATTCAAATTGAAATAATTAAATATATTTACTATGTTCTTTTATTCAACTTTTTTATTTGAAAATAATTTTACTCTAATCATTTAGCTTCCAATAATTTGACCCGATAAGTTTAAAATGGAAAAAAAAAATATATAAAAGTCGATTTTACGGATTTAAAAGCTCGATGCATTTACCACGAGAAATGGTGATGGATCTTCTACTTGGTGGAAGTAACGAGCAGGCACTGGGAATTTCGAACGAGAGGTTTAAACGACTTTAAAAAAATATATATAAAATAGTTTAAAATAAAAGTAAAAGAGTAGACTAAAAAGAAAAAATAAAAAACGAAAGCCAGAGGGCATGAAGGACAAAAAAAAGAGGAAAAAATGAGGCGGTTTTTCTCGAAAATAGCGAGGAAAAAACGAAGAGTTTGTAGAACAGAAAAAAAAATTAAAAAAGAAATAAAAGAGAAGGATCTTGGACTTGGATAAAACGGAAGTTAAATTCTTGCGAGAGGGTTGCACCGATATAGGTCGTCAAGTTTTTACATTTCAATTAGCATTTGCATCTCAAAGAGCTGGGAATGGAGCAACCGTGTTGGTAGTTGCGTGTATAATCATAGTCCTCTTGCCTTCAAAAATTGAAACAATAGAATCCAGCTATCACACTCTGTCTTTATTTCTTTATTAACATTATTTTACATTCTTTATATTTTTGTTACTTGTACGTTTCTCACCACCCATCTACGTTTAAAAAACACAAAAAAATTCTCTCATTTCTCACCAGAAAATCACGATTCTCCAGAAGAGAACAACAAAAATTTATACTCACACACCGAGACCAAATGTAAAGAGCTGAAAAAAGAGTAATAATAATAAAGATATGAAATTGCTCTGTAAAAAAAAGGGAAAACGAACTCATAAAACAAAAAAATATAGTCATAAAAATATTTACAATTCACGTTCTTTGTAAAAACGTGACGTCGGAAATTCATCAGTATACCATGTATTAAATTTAAAAAATAATTAGTGTATAATTAGTGACCTTCATTATGATACAAAGAAAATATTTTTTAAATATTCAATTGAATTATTTCATTTTTTATGTTTAAATTACATATAAAATTATTTATTTCATCTAATGTCAAAGTAATTTCACTATCAAAAAGAAAATTTAAAAGGATATTTTTGAGGTTAATTAATATTCTTAGTCTTTAAAAAAATTAATTTAGAAATCGAATTTAAATTATAGTAGAATTCTAATATAAATAAAATTTGGAGTTAGACAGGTTATATTTTTTTTTTATTTATAACACGATTTCATACTACAGAAAACACTCAAGTCGATTATTACAAAAATCAATATTCAATTCATTCGATTGTTTTATTTTCATTAATTTATTTTGCTCATTATAAATTTCATTTATTTATTTACTCGCTATTATTAAAACATTATAGATAATTTTAATTATTAATTATTTATAATTAAATAAATTTAAAAATTAACTACTTCATTGCTCTTTAAACTGCAAAGTTAATTATTCCAAAAAAATATAAAGTTAATAAATTATCAAAGTTCAAAAACAATTAAAATTTACGAAGAAAAAAAAGCAGCTTCGAAATATTATATTTTCATTTTCATAAATTCAACTCAATGAATATTAAAAAGCTCATTTTTCATTTAAATAATTTTCAGTGTATTTTATCATGAGTATTGATAGTTAAAATATATAATTTATGTATTTGACAAGTACATACATAAATATTATTGGACATGTACCAACTTAAATAAACATCAAAAGTAATGAAATATAAGTGAAGACATGTCGGTTTTTGTATGATGACAAAGACGTACATTTCTCGTCACTTAACGTGTCACTTGCAATCGTCAAGTTGAATCGTAAATGTGTCTAACTTTATTCAATACTACATCGTCTTATTCAACACTGTATATATTATATTAATATATTTTTCAAATAAAACAAAAATTATATTGAACAAAAGAATCTTTGATCTTGAAAAAATCCATATTTTCAAACTGATAAATTTTATTTCAATAATTTAAAAAAAAAGTATAAAATAAATTGGTGTCACATCTTCCTGACATTTATCAAATAAATAAATAAAATTAAACAAGTAAAATCAATTTAAAATAATAAAATAATATTATACTGAAGTATTCTTGTCTCTTGTCTTGGTCTATAAAAGTAATGAGAAAATGAGGAATCTACTTGACTCGTCGTCATAGTCGTTTCATAAACGCGTTTACAGAATGACAGAGGCCAATAAATGCACATATATGTCATAAAAAAAATATAATAATAAAAATGAAATAGTAAAAAAAATAAATTGAAGAAAAAAAAGAAGGAAGGAAGTAGCAAAGTGGGTTGAAAAAGGGGGTTGATAAAGAAACGTGAGGGAAGAAAAATAGATGAAAAAGAAAAAAATATATAATTTTTCTTTATTCCGCTAATGTCTCGTTAGCGTGTGCCCCAATGGAGTAAAGCAAAGGCCATTTTCCCTCAACTTGGTTTTAAACCCGCATGCAATATAACTAACCCACCCTTTTTCATAATTTTTTTTTTTTTATATCAAACCCTCATTCACTCACTCTTTCTCTTGCTTTCACTCGCGTACTCTCTTTTTGGTTTCAACTGGCCAAGCCGCTGGCTACCATCTTTCATACACAGAGATTATCCTGGGAAATGCATAAATTATCAAAGCACCAGATAGAACTCTCCAACTACCTTTCTTCATCATCCCCTTTCTCAATTTTTTTTTTTTATTATTTTTTATCCTTATTTTTTCAAAAAATATATATTCTATCCTTATTCAACGGACAAATACCTTTTGCAACATCATGAATGCAACCAAAAGCTATGCAAAACTTGTAAAAACTTTATTGTTTTTTTCCTTTTTTTTTTCTCTTTATTTAATTCAATTTAAATGTGGTCTTTATATCCCAACGTATATTCAAAAACCTTAAATTGTATTTGAAATAAAAAACAAATCAAAAATGTAATTTCCTTTTGTTGTTTTTTATATATAAAGAAAATTAAAATTTACTTTTTTTTTTTATTAAAATCATGATAATAACAAACAGGTGTATTTTTTTTTTTATTTTATTAAAGTTATGCACGCATCTTGAATTTTGATGAATGAATAAATTATCAAAAGATGTTTGTAATATGAAAAATAGGGAGAAGTGCTTTTACCTATATGTAATGTTGAATATAAATAAATTATAAAGTTACTTTGAATTATGTTGATTGATTATTCTGTTAGTGGATAAAATAATTTTTGTTTTATAATACTCTGAAAGCTTTTTGTTATTTAATATTCAATTGTTTCTTTTTTTTATTTCCAGTTGGTGATTGTCATTCAGAGCTTGGACATATGGATGATATGTGTGATGCAACTAGAACAGATGCTGATTTATTTACAATGTTTAGATTAAATCCACAACCAATTGCATGTCCATTTGCTGGACCACCGTTTACATTTACATATAATCGTGGCACACAAGAATGCAATAATCCAGTTAGTCATGCTGAAGGATGCACTGATAATAGTACACTTCTGTTCAAGTATCAAGCATGTCCTGATGTATCAGCATCTGAAAGTAACAGTATGTATAATTTTTTCTCGACACAATTTTTTATTATACACTTAGATGATTCCAGTATTTTTTTCACTCAAAATTTAAATTGTTCATTTTTTTTTTTTCATGTCTAGAATTTATTTATCAATTTAAATGTTTTTTTTTTTATGATATTTAAGTAGTTGGCTATCGAAATAGACAATATTTTAAATAATTGTAACAAAAAAAATTCAACTGTTTAAAAAGTACTCACATCGTTAAATTATTCTCATTTTTTTTGTCTTTAAATTTTAAATAATTTAAACAAATTGTCTAGACATAATTTAAATAAATCTGCTTATCAAAAATTTATGAATTTATAACTTTAAAAATAAAACACCTCATATATTTTTTTTTTTTTTTCAAATTATAATATCAAAAAAAAAAAGTAGGTGATATATTATTAAGTATAAATTATTTTAGTTGTATCTCTTTTTCGTCTGAAGATTTCGAAATAATTTAAACACATTGTCTGGTGTTATTTATATGAATGTCCATCAAGAAATGATGATTTTATTATTAAATATATGTCAGACTAGTTAGACTAATGGAAGTCTCATTATCCCAGTTGATAATCTATATTTTATAAAATTACGATAACATTGTGGATTAAGAATTCATCAGCCAGACGTATTTCGAATAATTTTATCGTAAATTAAATAATCAGGCTACATGAAAATCAGGTCAAAGTTATTTTAGAAAAAATGTGATCTTATTTTATTCAATTTTTAATGTGATCACATTGATTCACTGAAAGGTTTCAGTTGAAAATTATGTATAAAAATATAGACAAATTTATTCAAATTAGAACTACACAAATAACATAGTTTTATTCAATTATTTGAATAAATTATTCTAAACATAATAATAATTTTTAGATAGATAAATAGTTATATTTTTCTTTCGAATATCTTTATGTTCATTACGAAAATGTGTGAGCATATTAAAAAATATTTAACTCAATTAGATGAAATTGAATTGCGGACTCAGTTGGTTGAGCTCGTGCCATGGATATTTATTGAAATTTACGGTGGGTTATATTCTGCACAAGATATTAAATATGAAAAAAAAAAAAAAGAGAAAACAAAGAGGTTCTACAAAATCAGACGGATATTTATGAATTACATTTCACCAAGTAATTTTTTTTTGCTCAGTATATCAAATAGCTTTTAAATCTATTAAAACAATTTTAATTTTTTATAAATAAAAACAAAGAAAATTATGCAAATAAAGCGTTAAAAATGAACACCAAGATTATTAACTTCATTTATTATATTTTTTTATATTTTTCAACTCATTAATTTATCATATTTTAATTATAATTATAAAATTGATTTTTTTCTTTTTTTGTAATCGAAAAAAAAGCTTACTTTTGTCATCAAGACTTGATGGATTAAGTTTAAAATAAAGTTGTCATTCTGAGGCTTCTGTAGATTATGTTTTTTTTTTTTTTGTTTTGTATAAAAATACGATAGACATATTGATGTGCAAATCGAAACCCTTCAAGTTATTATACAAACATATTTAATTCGATTATAATTCCTCAACTATTAATCAATAACTATCGAATAAAATTGTAAAATTTATTTCCATTCAATTTCATTTAATTGAAAATGAAAAACAACAAGTAAATACTCTGAAAATTAATTATAAAATATTCCAATTGATATAAAATTTATTATAAAATAAATATACTTCAATTAAAATAATCATAAATTAGATTAATCAAATATTTTGAAATATAAAAATATAGAATTAATAATTTTTCAATTTTAATTACAGCTGAAGAGCTCCAATGTTTGGCAACATGGAAAGATGGTAGAAATAAATATTTAGTTGGTACTGTCAAGACATTTGGCAGAAGCTCTGTAACCTATGAAGAGACATTCAGGTAATTATAAAATTTAAATAACAATACAACAGATTAATTAATTTAAAAAAATAAAAACAATTTAAATATAAAAAACTCACTTGACAATAATAAATTCATGTTAATTAAAATATAAAAAGAAATAAAATTTAATTTATTTAATAAATAAAATAAAGTAACTATTGTCTGAATAAATAATAAAATTTTAAGTTTTTATGATTGGCTGTCATCATTACCCCACACTGTTTTCAATCGTTGTAATATAATGAATGAAATTTAATAGGCACCCATGTGAGATAGCAAACGATCCAGTCAAATTATATCCAATGATTCTAATTGAGAAGTGGACTGGTTAAAACATGCTATATAAAAAAATAAAGAGATAAAAAAAAAGATAGGAATGAGTTCAATTAGTGAAATTGTTGTATGGATAAAAAATTCACATACAAATTTTGTAGAATTACTGTTAAACAAATTAATTGAATTTTTCCATTTTAAATTTAAAAATAATTTTATTAAAAATAATAAAAAGCTCATAATTGTTGAGTTATTTAATTCTTGTTGAATTTCAATTATAAATTATTAATTTACAGGTGTTTTTTGTATGAAACTCATCATCAAACTGGCAAAACAACATATGTATTGGCACAATCTGGTGACTCAACATGTAGTGCATTGAACTCTGTTGGTGAAGGTTCTAAGCAAATTAGATTAACAAAAGGTAATAATATTATTATAAATGGTAATTGATAAATTTATGTATTAATAATTGAATATATATTATGATAACAGGAGATAAAGAACACAATAGATGTAAATATCCAACATGGGTGACTAAACATCATGATTGGCACACCCTTGATCATTCAAGAAGTTATCATTTTACAACTGGCAATGCAACATTACTTGTTAAAGATAAATCAGATAGTATTAAATATTCTGGCAAAGATAACAGTAATTCACAAGAAGAAAAAATTGTTTGTCACAATTTAGAACCATTAGAAAGTTTACCTGGAAAAGAAAAAGTTAAACTTGTTGCACATATTACGAGGGGCTGGTAATTATTCATATATTTATTTGATTATTTTTATAATAGATTGTTTGTTTTTTCAAAAATACATTAAAATAAATACTTGGCAAACCACAAACTTTCTATTTGCATTTTTGGTAAATTTCTGGAATTTTTTTTCAGAATAATATTCAAATTAGAAATTGGTCAAAGTGTCATTTAAAATAATTTTACTATCCAAAAGAAAAAGCAAATAAATGAAATCAAAAAAACGCCAATTGATATCAAATAAATAACAAAAAAAAAAAACCAATTTTTTTCCTTTTGTTGCAGTGATATTGGCTACGTCTGCATGATCTTTCACAAAAGAGATGGCAATGTTATCGAGCTTCAGCAATCAAGTGAGTTGGATCGTTGATTTTTTCATTTCTCACTCTCAAATATTATTATTATTATTCCTTCTTCTATTAATATATAATTTTTTTTTATTTTTTATTTTCTCATTTCTTGTTCAATTTTCCTCACGCTCGAATTAATATATCTGAAAAATGAACAAGATTTTTTTTTAATGAGAAAAAAATAATAATTGCAGTTAAAAAATTGAAAAATATAAAAATATTATTTGTAATAAATGTCGAAAATTATTTATTGTTACAGGTCGAAAAGCAGTCGTACCAGATGAGGCATGTAGTCATCACGATCCATCAGATTCGCCTTTTACAACATTGATTAGTGAGTATTAAATTTATAATAAAAATATCTTTCAAAAAAACTTGATTCACACGTTCATCCTCACCGTCCATAAAATTTCATAATGAATCGAAAAAAAAATACACCATAAACATTCTTTTTCACAGTACAATTGCTCTTTTAAAAAAAATAAAAATAAAATAAAAAGCACAGTAATATTACCAAGGATTAAAGCCAATTTTTGAAACATTCATTTTTCATTATTATTTAGCCTTGCATTTTAATAATTCTTGATTTATGAAGGAGCAAAGAAAATAAATTACCGTTCATGCAATAGTAGTCTCAGTGGTGATTTTATCTCTGAACGAAAACATAAATTTATACTTTTTATTTACAATATTCATGTATTTTTAAATGAAAAGAAAAAAAAGTCATAAAAATAATTAAACAACATAAAATATATTTTACCTCATTAATTATAATGATAATTATTATTTAGCATCATCAATGGAAAAAAAAGCGTGTCCTCAGCCAGGGAGATATACTGTTAAATCACGTGCATTATCAACATCACCAAGACGTAAACGTAGTATTAAAAATAAAATTAAAAGAGCTGCTGAAAAACGTACATTTTCTGAGGATAGTGAGGACAATGAATGTAATGTATCACATATACAAATTGGATGTGGTTCTGCTGATCACAGTGAGATGGTCATTGAAAGTAGTTGTCCAAGTGAACAGCTAGGTATTTATAAATTTTAAAAATTAATAATACTGTTTAAATTAATGAGAGATTTATAATTATTATTTGATCATTTTTTGTAGTATATACGTGTCATGATCGTTGGGAAGAAAGTGGTACATATTACACAATTGTATCACAAACAAGTAGCAATGAACAAATACAAGGCTCAGGACAAACATTTTGTTTTTCAATGAGATGGAATGATCCAGAACCAAAGTTATCTGGTCGAGGTGGTCGAATTGAACAACAAGAACAAGAATTGTGGCTGTCAAGACCAACACGAGAATTTCAAACAGGCAGCAATGAACAATGGACATATATACTAACAAGTCAAGGTAAAAATTTAAATGCTAAAATTAATTATTAACAATAAATCAATCAAGTTTTTATTAATATTAAATTAATATTCAAGGTGTCTGTGAAGATTTGACGAGAGCAAGTGCAGCATCGTCATCATCGTTATCAAGAGTTTCATTAGTATTATCAGCTGGTACTGCAATATTGTGTAGATTATTGTCAAGATGATTTGTAGCAATCAGTGTTAATGTTTGAATATAAATTTAAACTCATAAAACAAACAAACAATAATACATAAATACACATGATCAATGAAATTGCATATATTATTGATGTGAAAATATTGACGAATATGAATGGGTGAGTATAGTGAGAATGTTACAATTGTTTTATGATTAAATACATAACAATATATTTGAGAAATAAAATAATTAAATTATATGATTGATAGGCAATGGGGGAGGATAATGTATAAATGTAAGTGTAAAATTTTTATTTTATTTTTTTTATATCCGTTTATTTCCTTATTTTTTAAATATATTTTTTCAATGAGGAAAAATAATTATTCATCACAATGTCAGTAATGTTTGTATTTCGTTGGATATAATCCCGAGATAATGACTCAATTAGTCACCATTAAACAAACAACATATATTCATAATTTATTAACAATAATTCGTTGATATTTTGACTTTAATTTACAAATGACAAGACTCATATCTCCAATAAATTTATGACAAATTAAACTGCCAGATAACTTGAACAATTAATCGAGTTAAATTACAAAATTACAATGACAAGAGAAAAATAGAAAGAGAATATTCAAAAATTGACGAAATAAAATAAATAAATAAAAGTGTAAATAAACGATCAGGGTACAGGTGAACGACGATAGTTAAAGATTTATAAAAATGATTTAATAAAATGTATAACATTTTATTTTATCAAAAAAAAAAATTCTTAATAAACGTCTCAACTGATCGAAAGATACGATGAAAATAAATGAATAAAAATATTCAAAATACTAATTAAATATAAAATAAGATAAAATAATAAATTAACAATTAAATAATTAAAAAAAAACGAAAAAAAAAAAAAAAAACAATTTTTATTCACTTAGCTAGTTGCACATCTGTATATAAATGATTTATATAATGTATAAAGACTGTTTTTAAGGGATTATATATTGAAAGAGGTTTTATTGGGCGCTAGACTGCGACTCAAATTGCCACCTAGATTTATTAATATTATATGATAAAATGATGATAAAAAAGATAATTAAAATTATTATTTTCATTAATTTTCATTTATTTTCATTAAAACAATAATTAATTCTTAACTGGATTTAAGATTTTTTGAAGGGCAGGCCAATGATGAAGAAACAATTCGTAGATAATTTTTAAAAATATAAAACATTTAAAAATTGAAAAGAAAATTGACTGGTACTTATGATGAATTGTTGAATATCACAGAGGACCATTAAAAAATTATAATTTAATTATTTGTTTATAATTTATATTGATGAAAAAAAATATATATGTGATTTAAATAAAAAGTAAATAAATATCACAGAGTTTATTTAATTGGTTAAATATATTATTTAAAGTATTTCGATTATGAATAAATTTCGCTGAATTAAAAATAAACCGGCTAGACTGGTCGACCCAATGACTATATCAAACAAGTTCATCGGGCAGCTATATTAGTTAAGTTATCTCGCACTATTTATTTTTTAAAAAATAATAAAAAATATGAATTTATAATAAAAAACAAACCGGAATAATTATTATTCCGATGTCTAAATCTATCGAGGCCCCCAAGACGTTTCACCAATCAATAAAGCTCCGGGATATAAAACCCCGATAATAAAAATATTAAAACATCAGAAAAAAATAAATAGAAATATGAAAAAAATTGATTATTTATTTATAATTGTAGGCCTATCTCGATGAATCATCGGTAACTCTGTGGTATATGCCCAAGCACAAAATAAACAATTAATAAATTTTTTAAAAAAACCAGCCAAAAGTTATAAAAATTATGTGAAAATACAATTAAAACAAAACGATCAACAAATTATAATTTTATTTTCAATTGTACATACTAGGTATTTAAACTGACTGGTTTGTTGTTTGATATTCGTCAAGTATTTTTTGTTTCAAATTTTGCATTATCATTTACAAAAATATTACTTAACAATATACTTTGAATAATTTATTTTTCAAATATATATATATAGGTATATATTTTTTTTTCAAACCGTGAGAAAATATATTTAAAAAATTAAACGAAAGGCAGCTAACGGGATTTATATATTTCCATATCATTAGTCGCTTTTATTAATATTAAATTTTGTAAATAAATTGTCAACGAGTATCGAACAATAAGCCAACTTACCTGACAAATAAAAATTTAACAAAACAACATTGAAAACCAGCTAAAAAGTCCTGTTAACAAAAAGAAAAAAAAATATAAAAAATAAACCGAAAAATTCTTAGGTATCTAGTGGAGTATAAAAATATTAATATGTAAAATAAAATTTTTTAGATAATGGAACAAGAAAAATGATAAACACAGTGTGTACAAGTTGTGAAATGTAAAAGAATAATTAAAAAATATCTTGTTTAAAAATAAATCAGGCAATGATTCAAATGGAGGATAACATAAACAAAAAATGAATTGATTGATTGATCATTATAAGGATCGAGTGTACAAGGAGTATATATATATAAAATAAAAATATATATACATATATATATTTTTCGTTTTATCACTGTGATGATTATTAATATAAATATTAGTAGATAAGGCAATTTGAGTGTTGTTTTTTCTTGCCACTTGTATAGTTAAAAATAAATAAAATAAATAAAAATAAATCACGATTAAATAATAAATAAAACGAGAAAAAACATTGATTTAAATTTAAAATTTTCAACTAATTATCCTTAAGGGTTTTGGGGCTTAAAATGAGTAAGTTTAATGAAAAAATTAAATAACACAAAGTGTGGATTATTTAATTATCTACGTCATAAAAAAATTAACGAAAAATATTAATTGAAAATATAATTATGTAACTGAATGACTATGTATTATAAAATAACAATATGCGTAAGAAGTGGAGGAATGCTAAAGCAAATATCTTGTAATAATGCAGAAGCAAAAGAAAAAAAAATGTTATTTTTTATCTCATAATATATTTGTTTTTTTTCTTTCATCAAATTTATTAATAACTTGGCTAATTTCTTTTTTCTTATTATTTAACATTTACAATGTTGGTGATCAAGACACTGTACGATGATCGAACTAATGTTTTTTTTCTTTTTAGTTATTTACGTCTGAATAAATTGTACACCTGAAGTGCAATAGATTTATTCAGGGGTTTGCTCGTTCCAGAGTTGGGATGCGTTTAAATTCGAAATGGGTGAAATTTGTTTTATTTGTTTTGAAACAAAGATTGTTATTGATTTTTGAAATTGAATTTCGTGTGTCTTTTTCAGAGAATTTCAGTTTTACGACACGGTACCATTGTAAAGTAAGTTGAATAACTGAGATGTTATGAGCTAGCATGTGTAACGTTCATTAGTATATTTTGAATACGAAATATATATATTGCAAAACGAATACTAGGTTTTTTTTTTTTTTTCCCTTTTGAAACGAGAGGTATATTTATCACAAAAAAAAATGTCTCTTTGCTTAACCTCAGCTCTTGATATAAACTTGTCTTTTTGGATAAACGATTGAGCTGGAGAAGTTGAAGGAAATGATAAAGGTACGGCGGACCAGTTTAAAAAAAATAAACTATAAATATTTGATTCAATATATTTTTTTTATTTTCATCGAGATACCTAAACAGGAGAGTATTTCCCTCACCATCACATCAGCTTATCACGACTTCCAGTGGAACGTCATCACTAATCTAAGAACATTTATTATTCTTTATTTTTCTTCTATATATTTTTTCAACTAGTCTATTACATTTCTTACGTCGATCCAGATCGATGAGTTACTTCTAAGGAAGCCATTCACATTTAGGAAGTAATTTTATATTTCTCCTCATTTTTCTTTAACATTTATAGATTATTTTTTTCATCAGACATTCATTAAATATCATCGTTACAATAATTTGTCATTCATTCATCTTAACTTTATTATTTTGACGAAGTACAGTCACACAAATTTTATACTCAAATTATCACTATCTATGTATGGTGTTGTCTTTCATCAAGACAAAAACAAAATTTTCTTCTTTTCTGAAAACAGTATAAATGTAAGTACTACAAAATATAAGTATGCCAATATAATTTTAATTTTTTCTATCAATTTTCTATCATAAATTTATTGTTATTCAAAACATGCCAAATATGTCAAGCGACGTTATTATATAAATTTTATTTTGTACTTTTTTAATTACCAAATTTCAATAATAATAAGTACGTTTTTTTTAAAAAAACTCGAATTAATTTGCAGACAAAATTTGGCAGTTTGTTATATATTTTTAAATTAGAATTTTTTATGAATATTGGAGTTTTTATCTGATATTTTATAGTGTATATAGCTCATTGATTATTATTTTTAAATTATTTATTTTGTTGGCACGCTGATTGAGATTAATATTCTGATATATTTAAATTTTAAATGGCAAGACAATTTTTTTCATCAGTTAATCCATCAACTTGTTGATATACATGTATTGATGAAAATACAAAATCAAAAACAAAAAAAAATATATTAATTTCTTTGTGCGGAGTTATTACATGCGTGCTAGAAAAAAAAATCGAAAAAACTCATTTGATTTGCTGGATTTCAGTTGAAAATATAATACCAATAATTAAATACTGTTTTTTAAATAATCAAATTATGACTTTTATACTTAACAAACAACATAAAAAAAAACAAACAAATATATTTTAAAAAAAAAATTGACTTTGACATAATAATAATAGTTTTTAATTAAACAACTTGATTTAAATAAAAAAAAAAAAACCTTTAAAAAGCTTTAATAAAATAATAAACAATCTACTCTTTAATAACAAATAAATTATCATTTTGAATAGTAAGAAGAACCATTTGTTATCTAGTAATGATTTCTGAATTTTGTTGTTGTATATCTTTGTTATCATTTTGACTACCAGGATTCGATAGCAATCTAACTGGCTTAATACATTTTAACTTAGTCGTACCACCATATTTAAAATTAACATCACTGCAAGAATCAAGTGGATGAATTGTTCCAACACTTAAAACACTGTCATTAATATCTTCTAGTTTTGTTGTTGGTATTTTCTTAACAGAACCAAGCTCATATGCTGATTTAGTTGATTTTAATTTAATTTTATTATTCAATGGTAATGATGTTGATTTTTCAAAGCCAGAATTATTATCAGTTTTTAATTTATTATCAATTTGTGATGCATTGTTATTACTATCTTGTATTTGATTGACTGTATCTGTTATTTTAATATCAATATTAACTGTTTTTGGATCATTTTCATCATTATTATTCTCACTAAATGATTCATTACGTATTGCAGCACGTTCAGCACGTTGTCGTTGTATATGATTATGTGAATTAGCAAAAAATGATGACATTTTTTCTAATTTTGTTCCCAAATTTGGTTGGCTCAATGCTGATTTAAGTGGATACGGTGTTTCCATATTATTTTTTAAATATAATTTTGAATCACGTCCACCAGTTGAATTACTTTTTTGTGGTTCATAATAATGATTATTATTATCTTCAATTATTTTAAATGGATATGATTTCATTGAATTGTTATATTTACGTTTTTCAACGATACTTAACTGTGCACATATACGTCTAACATCGCCAGGTATTTCAATATCACTTCTAGTATCAGCAATTTGTTGTATAAAACCACCAAGTGTTGATACTGTTACTTCTAAACTACGTATTTGTGATTCATATTTATGATTTGATGATTGTGGCTGTGATGATCTTGCTGATATTGTTGTTTCTAAATGATGTAAATTATTAACAACAATATCAAGCTGTGAATTTAATTGTTCATTTTGTTTTTTCAATTGTTTATTAATTATTTCTAGCTTTTCAATATTTTCTATTTGATATTTAACTGATATCATTTCTTCTTGTAAAACTTGATACTCAACACGATATTCATTGAGTTGTTTAAGTATTTCAATATCTGGATAAAATACACGTTTCATAACACGATCAAGTATTAATTTATCAACAGATGGAACTTTAATTTTTAAATAATCCATTATTTCTTCAAAACTGTCACATAATAATAATTTATCTTGATGTTCTTCAAGTAGAGCTAATGCAACTCTAAATATGACTTCTGAACTTTCTAGTAATAATAAATCAAATACACGTGTTACAAAACCAAGTGGAAATTGACTTGCAAATAATGTCAATAACCACGGTGCTGCATATAGTGTTGGTGATACTTCGTGTTTATCAAAATGATTGTATATTAAAGGTAATCTATCACGTAATAAACGTGATAATTGATAAAGATGTAATTGTAATGCAGCCATATCGGGAAGATATAATTTTCTCAATCCACGTCTAAACATTAAATGACGAAGTAAAAAAAATGCTTGATCTTCTGACATGTGTAATAATAATACACCAGCAACAAAACTTAAGCCTTGACAATAACCAACTTCATGATCAAGCAATGAATATGCTTTTAATAAATTAAATAATGCAAGTTGTCCTGGACCAAGTGGGGATGAAAAATATGGATGATTTGGAAATGTTCTACCAAGATCAATTAATATTGCATGTTGCTGTGATGTCAGTTGTTTTAATAATAATTCATATGGCGTATTATAATTGGGGTAATCTTGTGTATTTATTGGTGGCATTTTTAAACAATATTGTTCAGCTAAAAAATGCCATACCTCACCACGTTTACCACGGGGTACACCTTGTTTTATTGCTTGTAATAACATTTGATTATCACATTTTGTCGATATTCTTGATTCTTTACTTACCAATAGATCCCATACTTCACCAAGTTCACGAGCACAATTACTCAGTTCATCATACTCAAGTTTTATTCTTTTCATTGTTGCTTCTTCTTGTCGTACACGTAATCTTGTATTTTCTTTTTCCATACGTATCAATATTACTTGTTGATTTATTGCATTTCTCCATAATTCACGTAATTCATCACGCGTTCTTTTCGGCTTAATCATATTTACATTATTATTATTACCATTTAACTTCTCACCATCACGATTATCTTGATCTTTTCCTGGTGTAACAACACGATTTAATATTGCTTGACGCCATGACCCTCGTGATTGTAAATGACTGTAGTCTTCAGATTCCGTTGGTGACATTTTTGGAGAATTTCCAACTTTTAAAAATCTATAAATATAAATAAAAATTATTATTTATTATTAATTTAAATATAGACAATATAGACATTTAAATATTTTGAATATTTTCTGTTGAACTTACATATCCATCATTGGACTTTTTGGTCCAGTTGTTACTGTCAATTGTTGCTCTGGTGATACTCTCAATGATCTTGGTCTACTTGAATCTGGTGTTGTGTCACTAGTTGTAACAGTTGGGCCACTACTAACTGGACTTTGACGTTCACTTTTAGCTTCTCTAACACTTGTACCAATACCAAAATCATCACGTGAACCTTTTCTTTTCATTAAATGATCAAAACTATTTGTCAATGATCTTTTAGCTTTCATAAATATTGTACTACCAACACCAACACTTAAATATTGATTTAAAAATTCACTACGATTTTCAGCAGTATCATGTACATGTCGTGTTTGTTTTGATTCACAATGAGCACGTAATAACATCATTAAAAATTGATTTTGTTCACGTAAACTAAATTCACGTCCAGAGCCACCAGCAGCTTCAGCACCTTTATATTTTGTAACGACAATTTCTTGTTCATCCTCTGGCAACATTTCCATTCTTGAAAATATTATACTTTGTGTTTTTCTATCGTTTTGACCGTCAATTTCTTGGACTAATTTTGTGTACCAAATCATTGGACAATGCTCACAAGAAAATACTGAACGTTCTTTCTTCAAACCGTGACAAGTTGCAATGAATGCTTGAGTTATTGCTGAAAAAAAAATAATGAAATGTAAAAAAATAAAATAATTATAGCAAAATTAATACTACATGTTAGAAAAATTGAATGGTTTATTAAATAAATTATTAGGGTAGAAGAATGAAATGAAAGAAAAAAAATTGTAGTATTTTATATTTTTGTTGATTAATAGTTTGATGAAAGGAAGAGGCGTATAATTTACCTCCAACCAAGTCATCAGCAACCGAGGCTGATTGACATTTGAATATATATCCGATGAAACAATCAACTGCTGCTTCACGACAAATAAAACCAAAATGTTCAGAATTTTTTATTCCTTGTACACAACTTGCAATGTCTTTGAGTTGTTTATGAAATAATACTTGTTTTCTATCTGGACTTATTAGTCGTAAATCAACTCTTCCAACCTGTTGATAATATACAATTAAATTCAATTAATTTTATCCTTTTTTTTCAATTACAAATGACATTTTATTTTATAATTAAATGATATTTAAATATTTTTTTTTTATTTGCTATAGTTGTTTTTTTTTTTTTCTTATTATAAAATTGCAATCGAAAAAAAAATAGATACAATTTATTTCGATTAACGATTTTTATCTTTACGAATTTCATTTATATTATAAGACTTTTATAAATTAATTCCTCGGCCTACTTTTATTATTAACAAAACTATATAAAAAAAAATTCTCAACCCAACTAAAATATTTGTTTATTTATTTTTAATCTCTGTATTAATAAAATTATAAAAATTAATAGAAAAAAATGTTAAGGCCGGTAGCTTTGCTACTGTCCACAAGCTCACTTGCCGATAGTGATAGAAAATTTTATGTTCATGAATTGGGAAATCGAAATTTAAAAAAAAAATAGCAAAACCTTTTTGATAAATTTAATAATAATTTTAAAAAATAAATAAATACCTGAAAGAGCATTGTACGATTATGATCGTCGTTTCCTTTGGTAGACGACTCTCTCCTTGGTCCTAGTACACTACCAGTTGATGATGCTCTGTTTCTCATTACATCAGGAATTGGCATTGTATTATTAACAATTTTTTTATTGTTATTACTTTGTTGATTATTATCTTGTATATCAATATCACGCACAGGTACAGGTAATGATTCAACAGAACCACCTAATGTTTGGACAACACCAAGTGGACTTGTTGGTGATATTAAATTTGTACCATTATCATTATTATCTTGATCACTTGTTGTTGAATCATTACTATCACGTCTATTTTCATTAGCAGCACCAATATGTGCCTGACGACGTAATTGATTACATTCAGCAATTAAATTACTGGCATTTGATTTTGTTTTTTCTAAACAATGTACTTTAAATTTAACCAATGCATCGTCAATAAATGTTTCTGGTACTTTTTGATGTGATAATTTTATTTTTCCAACATATAATACCTATTTTTTTGATAAATAAATATAATCATTTGTATTGTTATTAGAAGTGACATGTTATTATTTATATTTTACCTCGAAAAAATGTGATGAACTTGGTGATATGTCAACACCAATTGTTGTTAATGAAGCAGCACTGCTATTTGATCTCTGAAGATCTCTTTCTCTGTCAACTCTTGACAATGACGATTGTTCCTTCATGGCGCTAAATAATTCTTGCACCTGTAATCAAAATTAAATATAATAAAATATTGCATAGATATTATTTTTTATTATTTTTTTTGTAAAGAATATGGCATTCTTTTGTTCAATAAATTATGATTATTTATGCCTCGTATTGTGTAACCAACTATACACTTGTATCAACGTAATATTTTCTCAATTGTACATGCACGTATTTCAATAACAGCGAACACTAATGACACACACACAAAACAGATATAAAAAATTGTTAAGTAAAAGAAAAGATTCCTGTAACTCTTTTATAAAATATTTAATTAATTTATTTGATTTGACTTCCTAGCAGAGATGAACAGTTGGATAAAAATACGTCAAGAGGCCGGAGATAAATTTTTTTTTTCTACAGATAATAAAAAATAGAAAAGTAAATGGAAAAGAAAAAAACTATTTTTATAAAGAGAAGAGAATTAAACATGACGAATAAAATAAAAAAAAAAAAAATAATATTTTAATAAGATTAAATTTTGCAAGGTTAAATAAAAAATGATTTGTGCAATGAAGGCTATTGACAAAAAATTATTTAAACAAGTTTGGTTGCTTCTCTAAATTGATGCAAAAAATTGTTGGTCCATTTGGAAATAAATAAATAAATAAAAATACATCCTCAAAGATTATTTTGTTTATTTTATCATTATTTTTTTATTAACAGAAATTTTTTGAATATTTAAATGATAAATTATTTGGATATCTTTTCCTCGAGATAAAATGCTAAAATTAATTTTAAAAATAAAAATTTAATTCTACTTAATGTCGTTATTTGTTAACAAAATAATTATTTCAAAGTCAAAATATATTTAAGGGCTGACAAATAAAATTAAAATATCAATAATCAGGCTTCTGTTATCCAATTATCAATTGAGCTTTGTTATTATCTCAAAACACATTTGTCATTCAGCCGACACATGGCTATATTGATATGATTTTTCTCTATCAATTTTGTTAGTTTTTTTTAATTTAACAACATTTTAAAGCATATTTTTTACAAACGAGTATTAAAACCAGATGTTGCCAAGTCCAGTTAAACTATTTATATCATTATTTACACAAAAATTAATATCGAATATATAAATTTTAACGAAAGATTAAAAATTCAGTGTAAATTATTTTTAAAAATTCATAACAATTTATTTATTTGATATAAAAATATCATGAGTCATGACAATAATAGATGAACATCAACTTCACATTTATTATTATAATTTTTATTATTTTTTCAATCAATTATTTTGTGCGTCACGCTGATCTAATTGTCATCAATTATTGACAATATATCTTTATGTCATTTTGGTGTAAAAATAAGTAGACAAAATAATATTAATAAAAATAAAAAAAATAAATGGCAATGGTTGGGTTAAAATTATTTGTGTAAATAAATGAATAATTGTCGAGTTTGTTGCGTGCTCAATCGCGACAAGATTTGCAATAAGTAGAACACCCAAGTCTGAATAAGAAGTTTCTTTAGAAATGACATGCATAAGATTTTTTTATTTTTCATTATTATTATTTGTGCCATTTTGTCGTGATATCTTGATTTTCTTCTAGTTTATTTTTTAAATAAATAAAAAATTGATTCAAGTGAAATTAACTAAACGTTTTTTTATAATATTATTTTTTCTTTTTAAGCTGAATGTGTTACTAATTTAGAAACGCAGCCCAGTTTGCAACTGAAAATTTGCAACAATCTTGCTAAAAAAAATATTCATTTTGAAGGACAAACTTTGTTAAATCTGACAAAGTCAATGGATCCATCATCACAGTGCGTCATATTTATTAAATCATAATTCATGACATTGCAAAATGAAATGAGAAAATTTTTTAAAAACATTCTTAGCATTTTTTTTTTTTAATGTTTGTTTGTAAAAATTTTTTTATATTTTTTTTTCAAACACACACATGCAGATAGAGTATTGTATTTCACATTGTCAATATTTTTTAAATTTATGTGACACTTGCCGGATGTGATACTCGAAGGTCGATATTTTAATAAAAAAAACAAATAAATAATTTTTTTTTTGCGTATAAATAATGAATTATTGTTGTTTTTTTATTTTGAAAAAAAATTATCTCACCGTATTTCTTTTTTTGAGTGTACTAGCATCACTAAAAGACGGTGTTGTCACATAAGGACTTGATCCAGATATCGGTACAGTAATCATAATGCAAAATTAATTTTTAAATCGAACAAAAAATCACAATTTAAACAGTCAAATTAGTTCCATCATTTTTTGTTTTGCCTCTGTTAAATAACAGTTAATAAATTTCACAGTGTTCACAATAATTAAATATAAAAAAACAATTGGATAATTAATTAGGCTTTTCGAATGATAAATTATTTATTTTTAAATATATCATTTGAGCACAGCAGCGAGTCCCTGACGTGGGAACGCACGGACATCGACTGGCTCGTGTCGCGAAAAAAGCGTCGCGACGCTGTTTGTTCCCTAACTCTTTACACATTGCTTGCGTGACTTATAAAAAATTTAAAAAAAGAAAACAAATAAACTCTGGGCAAAAAAATGAAATAAATTAAAATAATAAAAAAAAAAAAAAATTAAGTCTATAACGTGATAGCTTCTCACCAGAGACACTGAACGGATGGGAAAAATAGTATAAAAAAAATCACAAGAGCAAAAAATAAGAAAAAAATCTTTTAAAAATACCAAGGTTAACGTAGAAACGATTACATGCAAGCCAAGAATATCTCCATTTTTTTTATCCATTTATTTTTTTATCAGTATTATTATTATTATTTATTCAAATTTTTTTTTAGAATTTTAACCAGACAATGAGGACGATGAGGTTTGGGTTACACTTGGTGATTTATTTTTCTTGGCTTTTGTCTAATTTTTTTTTTGCACGATAGGCAATTGGATTAAGTATGTTGGTAGCTATTTTTTTGCGAGGGTGGTGTTTACCCTTGTATACCAAAAGAGGGTTAAACTAAAATACCACAAAAGAGAATAAAAAAAACTCTTGGACAATGACAAGATAAACAGACACACCCCAGTAAATATTGTCCAGTTTAATAATAAAAAAGAAAAACATTTGTTAAATAAATTTACATGCTGATGATTAATTTTTTAAAATTATTTTTCAATTTCTTCTTTATTATTGGGTGGTGCTTTAAGGATGAATAGCCGATAGTAGAAATTGATACGACAGCAAATAAATATACTTTCTCTGATAACATTGTCATATCATTTTCAATTTTTTTTTTCTCTTTATGAGTCGTCGTTTTAATCAATATATTTGTATAAAATATTAGGAAAAATTATAATTGATAATAATTATATTTTTAATTGTCATTTGTGTTGTTTAAAAATTTACTTCTCTCAAATGAAAAAGAAGAACTTTCAAAAACTACTTGATAAATATTAAAGCCAATTAAAAATAAATTATTATTAATTTTTTTTTACAAACAGATTTATTGGCAAAATTAGATTGAAAATATAAATGCAAATGAAATTTTAATTAACACTGTTATTTAATTTGCTTTGTCGAATAATAAGTTTTATATATTTTAAAAAAAAATTGAGTATATTTAATTCTCATCAATAATTCCATCGTATAATCAGACTTAATTATTCATCATGCTTACACATGGACAAGTGTTGAAATGGTAATTTAGTATGTTCATTCAAACACACAATCACACGATAGAATGCACAAGAAAGCTAAGACGTGTCAAGTTGTATCCAACTAATAACTGATGGCAAGTCCAAGGGTAACGAGTTAAAAAAAATAAAATAAACCAGCAAAATAATGGTAATAAAATAAGGAAAATAAAATTAAAAAAAAAAAATATGAATAAAAAATAAAAAAACAAACTAATTTATAAACAAAATAAAAAATGTTTAGAAAAAATATAAAATTAATTGAGTTAAAAATTGATAAAAAAATAACAGAAGAAAAAAAGAGATAAAACCAAGATGCATCATGATTTTTTTATTAAATTTTTTTTTGTTTTTTTCTGAAGGTAAATTTGTGATGTGAATACCATCAATTTGTTTTTTTATATGCATCATGTTGCAGTTGGGGCCAGTCAAGTCAAGTATGCAATTAAACAATGTCCACGTAT